>JAPPVO010006083.1:0-36507 GCA_030407325.1 Camellia japonica | reverse complement strand
ATCTTAACTGCATGTTATGTTATGAATAAAGTGCCACATAAAAAAACAAAAGTTACACCTTTTGAGTTATGGAAAGGGCATAAGCCAAATTTGAGATATTTGAGGGTTTGGGGTTGTCTAGCTTTTGTTCGACTTGTGGACCCTAAAAGACCTAAATTATGTGTGAAAGCTGCCATTTGTGCTTTTCTTGGATATGCAACAAATAGTACAGCCTATAGATTTTTTGATATTGAAAACAAAATAATTTTTGAATCAGGTGATGCAATTTTCATGAAGAAAAATTTCCTTTTAAATCTAAAAATGGTGGGGGTCAAAATTATAAAGAAAATATTTTATCTGAAACCGGTTCCTCTACTCCTCTTTTACAAAACCAAGATACTGTAGTTTTTGAACCAAGAAGGAGTAAAAGAGCCAAATTAGAAAAAGATTTTGGCCCTGATTATCATGTTTTTAATGTGGAGGAAACTCCATTAACTTTACAAGAAGCTTTGACATCTCCTGACTCTGTTTTTTGGAACGAGGCTGTAAATGATGAGATGGAATCATTATTATCCAATAAAACTTGGGTATTAGTAGATTTACCACCAGGTTGTAAAACTATTGGCTGTAAATGGGTTTTGAGGAAAAAACTTAAACCGGATGGAACTATTGATAAATATAAAGCAAGGCTTGTTGCAAAAGGTTTTAAACAACAAGCAAATCTTGACTTTTTTGATACATTTTCTCCGGTTACTAGAGTTACATCCATTAGATTATTAATTGTAGTGGCTGCAATTCATGATTTAAAAATTCATCAAATGGATGTTAAAACAGCCTTTTTAAATGGAGACCTGGGTGAAGAAATCTATATGGATCAACCTGAGGGTTTTGTGGAACCCGGTCAAGAAAGTAAAGTGTGCAAGCTAGTTAAATCCCTATATGGCTTAAAACAGGCGCCTAAACAGTGGCATGAGAAATTTGATTCCTGCATGATTGAGAATGGCTATAAAACGAATGAATGTGATAAATGCATCTACTATAAATCTGAAGAAAATTCACATGTCATTATTAGCCTCTATGTGGATGATTTACTTATATTTGGCTCTAATTTGCATATCATCGTGGAAACTAAAAATATGCTTAGTAGCCATTTTGATATGAAAGATCTTGGTGCGGCTAATTATATTTTGGGAATGAAAATTACCAAAACCTGTGATGGTATATTTCTTGATCAGTCGCATTATGTTGAGAAAATTTTGAGAAAATATAATTTTTATAACTGCAAGCATGTTTTTACTCCTTTTGATCCTCATGTGCGTTTATTTCCTATAGCGATCCCGGTTTCCCTTTCTTTATTTGTTGTATCTGGACTTTGGTTCCGTGGAGTTGGTAGTTGTATATCTTGTTGTCATCCTTTGATTCCATTTGATTGAGTTTTAGGATGTGTTGGGCATGTTTCGAGCAGGTGGTTGAGCCTTGGTCTAAATTCTTGTTGCCCAGTTTTGGTCGTTCCGCTCGAGCGGGTCTTCCTGCGCTCGAGCGGGGTTTACACCCTTCCAGCATTTTGTGTCCCTGTAAAACTTCTGCAGGTGTGATTTCTACGCTCGAGCGGGTTTCCTAAGCTCGAGCGGGCTTCTTGGCGCTCGAGCGGCTAGTACATCCTTGGTGAAAGATCTGAGATGGGATAATTCACGCTCGAGCGAACTGGCTTTTCACGCTCGAGCGGATGTGTTTCACTCTTGTGTCTTGGCGCTCGAGCGGACCCAGTTTTTTGTTCTTGACGCTCGAGCGTTGTGTTTTCCACTCGAGTGGGAATGTCGTATATCAAAAGTCAGTTAGGCATTTTAAAATCACTTTTTACATTTACACTCTCTCTCTTACTTTCTAAAAATCGATTTTGAGAGCTTCTCTCTCTAGAAACTCCCTTCTCTCTAGGGTTTGATCTAGTTAGAGTGTTCTCCCTTCCTTCGGCCTTTGTAAAAGTTGTGTTGATCGTCGAGGGCGTCGTTTTGATCCGAAAAGTTTGGAGTTTGGAGCATTTTGGTTTTGGTCTCTTCTCCATTTGAGCTCAAACTTCGAGGTAGGGATATCCTACTCCTCTTTATGAGCTTTATCTTTAAATTTTAGCCTTTTGATATGTTGGGGATTGTTGTGTAGTTTTGAGAAAGTTTGGGTCTTTGTGTAATTTTACAAAAGATGGGGTTTTATTTATAATAACCTATATGCATGATTGGCATCGAGAAATGAGATAGATGATGGATTATGGGAGAAAATGGAACCTTAGGGTTGTTATGTAACTTATGGGAGAATGACCTAATTACATAGTTTAATTAATTTGTATAATTAATTTGGAGAAATGAAGAATTGAATTGAGAATGTAGGATTGGGAATGTGTGGGATTAAGGGTGTAGATGCTTTGGGCTATCGGTGGAGGATAGTTTTGATTGTTGTAGACAATGCATGATGATTAGGCAAACTAAAACTAATCGATTGAGCATGCTATCGAATATAGCGGTTGGAATAATACATTAACTTTATGTATTGATTGATTGTATATGATCTATGTTTATATACATGTGTTGTGTAGGAGGAGATAGGGGATGTACTCCACGGTTTAGGGGAAGCTAGGGGATGGACCTCTAAACCGGATCATGTGTGACATTGATACAACACTACAATGTGTATCAAGTGTTGATTATGGAAGTGTTCGAATTGGTTTGATATAGCACTAAAATGTATATCGTTATCAATTGTGAAGTATAGAAGTGATTCTATGTTATGTTGATACAGCACCGAAATGTGTATCTCTCGTAAAGTGTGGAAATAGTTTATGTGTTATTGATACAGCATTGAATTGTGTATCCACCATGAATTTCGAAAGTGTTTTAAAAATGAGTCTAAACCTCATTAAGTTATTTGGCTAAGTGTTGAGTCTTGTTTTCAAACTCAAGGTTGAAAGAGAAACGGAAAATGAAATGTAACATGGACTTAATGTCACGAAGCCGGAATGTGATATAAGTGGATGTAACTGTGTTGACCATCTATCAACTGCTAATCTTTTAGTCATTGTTCATAGCTGGTTTAGTGTATTTCTACTGGGCTGTGGCTCACCCTTTATGGGACATCATTTTCAGGTACAGGTAGCATGCCACCTCCAAGGACATAGCTTGGGAGGCTAGAGGCAGATAGATTTTTGGTTGTTTTGTTATCTTTTGATGTATTACATGTAATTTCAAGCCAAGGGCTTAATGTGTATTTGAGTTAGCACTCTCTTTTGTTACCAAGTGTTAACTTGGAAAGTTGTAAGCCCGTAGGGCATTTACTTTTGTTGTTAACATGTAATACTTGATGTAATGAATTACTCTGATGAATAGAAGAATATTTATTCTTTATATCAATGCATGTCTAAATTGATGGGTTTTAATGTTATTATTTTGAGGGCGTTACAACTTGGTATCAGAGCTACCGGGTTCGAATACTTTGGGTACGTGGGAAGTGATTAGTATCACGATGGGTTTGTCTCGCTTGATAGAGACTTAGATGTAGTGTCATATGCTATGTGTTTATGTAACAACATGCTTATGTGACTACTTGGGTATGGGATTGATTTCTAGGATGTTGGTTGGATCCTTGGGTTTCTGTGAGTCTTGTTGGAAAAGCACTTGATCAATGCTGTTTCTAACCGGAACTCTGGTAACGCCTCGGGACTATCATTATCCGGAAATGAAATTCGTAAGTGCTTATGTGTTTATGTGCTTACGTGGAGTGAATTACGGTTGTCCATGCATTAGGACGTGAGTGTTATAGCTTCGGCACATTTGTAAATGTGCTAACGTTCTCTGTTACCTTTATTAGGATGTCAGGACGAGGACGAGGTGGTAGGTGAGGTAGGCCTAGGAGGCAGGAGATGCCTTTACCGGATGATATTCCGGCACAGCAGGAGGGGGTTGGTTAGGCCAATGTGGCCGAGCCAGCAGGTCAGGAGGCTATGGGCGCTTTGGCCCGAGGGATAGCCGATGCTTTGAGAGAATCTATGGGTATTCTGAGAGCTGAGAATCCAGTTCAGGCTCCAGTGCAGGCCCAGGTTGCTGAGGCAGGGCCTTCCTTCTTGAAGAGGGAGTTCTTCCGGTCTAATCCGGATGAGTTTGTTGGAGATCCGAAGGAGCCACTTAAGGCGGACGAGTGTTGGAGCAGATGAGTAAGACGTTCGAGATGCTTGGCATCGAGGACGGAGCATTGAAAGTGACCTTGGCATCTTTCCAGCTTATGGGGGATGCGGGTCAGTGGTGGAAATTCGTGAAGGGCCGTTTGGATGGCACCTGGGAGGCTTTTGTGGGTGCTTTCCAAGAGAAGTTCTTATCTCCAGCAGTTAGAGAAGAAGAGGTTGAGGCACGGCCTCAAGATGAGAGTTGTGGTTCTATGATCCTAGACTATGGGCGCTTAGTTGATGCGGCAGCCCATATGGAGATCATGATGCAGGAGGAGGAGGGATAGAGGGGCTCCAAGAGGAGCCAGGATGGTCAGGGTGATGGCAGGAGACAGAGGGGTGCTAACCCTCAGCAGTCTCAGGGTGGTGTTGCTAGATCGACCTTTCCAGTGCCAAGTGCAGGCTCGGGGAAAGGCAATCAGGGAGACTTCACCTGTTACAAGTGTGGTCAGCTGGGCCACAAGGCTTCGGTTTGCCCACAAAGGGGAGGAGGTCAGAGAACTGCTTCATCTTCAGCTAGACCGTAGAGCCAGAGTCAGGGCAGGGGTCAGCCACTGTCTTGTTATCAGTGTGGTCAGGCAGGGCACCTGAAGAGGTTTTGCCGCAGTTGGGTGGCACATTTAGTGCATCTGGACAGAGGCAGACTCTTCAGCCAGCTCAGTCAGTGCAGGCCTCGAGGGCCAACCAGGGGGCTTCATCGTCCTAGTCTGTGCAGCAATCGTATGCTCCGAGGGGTGAGCAGGTGGATCAGGGGCCTACTGGGCACGTGTATGCTGTTACCGCGCAGGACTTGGTACCGGTTCCATCAGTTGTGAGAGGTACCTTTCTGTTTTGCAACTCGGTTGCTAGTATATTGATTGATACGGGTGCTTCTCATTCTTTTGTGTCTGCTGCATTTGCATCTGTTTTGAATTGGAGTTGGCACAATTAGCATCTCCTATATGTGTTGTATCACCTCTTGGGGGTGAATTGATTTTGAAGCACGGATGTAGAGGTTGTGATATAGAGGTTGCCGATCATCGGCTTCCGTTCCCTTTTGTAGTTATGCCCATGAAAGGTTTTGACGTTATTTTGGTATGGACTGGCTATCGTCATACCGGACTGTTATTGATTGCTACCGCCAGAGGGTCACAATATGTACCTTGAGCGGGGAGTGTTTTCATTTCTTGGGGATCAGGTTGGTAGCGTGTTTGCCACCGGTGTATAATCCGCGAGGGCGAGTGAGCTTAGTGGTCTACTTGCTAGCTTTTTGAGTGGTGAGTGTGACGAGACTCAGATTGTATTACCGAGAGTGGTCTGTGAGTATTCGGATGTTTTTCCCGAGGATCTTGCCGGTTGCCACCTCACCGTGAGATTGAGTTCTCCATTGATTTAGTGCCCGGCACGACGCCGATCTCTATAGCACCTTACCGTTTGCCCCAGCCGAGTTGAGTGAGTTGAAAACTCAGCTCCAGGAGTTTTTAAATAAGGGCTTTGTTCGCCTAGTGTTTCGTCGTGGGGAGCACCGGCCCTCTTTGCTAAAAAGAAAGATGTGCCTTGAGACTTTGTGTTGACTACCGGAAGTTGAATCGAGCTATGGTCAAGAATAAATACCCTATGCCCCGTATAGATGATCTGTTTGACCAGTTGAAGGGTTCCGTTGTTTCTTTAAGATAGACTTGAGATCGGGTTACCACCAGTTGAGGGTCAGGGAGGAGGATATTCCGAAGACGGCATTCCGTACGCGGTATGGCCATTATGAGTTTCTGGTGATGCCATTTGGGCTCACCAATGCACCGGCAGTCTTTATGGATTTGATGAACCGGATCTTCCGGGAATTCTTAGATCATTTTGTAGTCGTTTTCGTGGACGACATTCTTATCTATTCACCTTCAGAGGAGGAGCACGAGGCACACTTGAGAGTGGTGCTAGAGTTGTTTAGAGCCCATAGGCTGTATGCCAAGTTTGGGAAGTGTGAGTTCTGGCTAGGGGAAGTCAAGTTCTTAGGCCATGTAGTATCCAGGGAAGGGGTGTCTGTTGATACATCTAAGATAGAGGCAGTGCAAGATTGGGCACAGCCTAAGAGTGTGTTTGAGATCCGCAGTTTTCTGGGATTATCTGGGTATTACTGCCGGTTTGTGAAGGATTTCTCCAGGTTAGCTTCACCGTTGACTAGGCTGACTCGGAAGGGAGTCAAATTCGTATGGAGTGAGACTTGTGAAAAGTCGTTTCAAGAGCTGAAAGTTAGATTGACCACCGCTCCGGTCTTGATTATTTCGGAGAGAGGGTTGGGTTATGCGGTTTATTGTGATGCCTCACGAGAGGGTTTGGGTTGTGTGTTGATGCAAGAGGGGAAAGTGGTTGCCTATGGCTCGCGTTAGTTGAAAATTCACGAGAAGAATTACCCTACACATGACTTAGAGTTAGCAGCAGTGATCTTTGCCTTGAAAATCTGGAGGCACTACCTTTACGGCGAGAAATTCGAGGTGTTCTCGGATCACAAGAGTTTGAAGTATCTGTTTACACAGAAGGACTTGAACTTGAGGCAGAGGAGTGGATGGAGTTCATTGAGGACTACGATTTCGAATTGCACTATCACCCGGAAAGGCCAATGTTGTGGCTGATGCACTTAGTAGAAATCCATTAGTGATGTAGCTTGTATAGCCATCAGGGAATGGGAGATGTTGGGGCACTTGGCGAGTTCAATTTGTTTTTGGGCGAATCTGTTGAGGCTGCGGCCTTGTTTTCTGTTGTTGCGCAGCCTACACTTGTGACTCGAGTGTTAGAGGCACAGAGAGGTGACCTTGAGGTAGAATCCCTCCGAGAGAAGATCTCCAGTGGGAAGGTTGAGAAAGGTTTGTCTGAGTATCCCGACCAGAGTGTGAGATACCGAGATCGTTTGTGCCGGAGTCTCGCCGAGAGGAGGTACTCCGAGAGTTTCACCATTCACGCCTTGCGGTGCATCCGGGAGGCACCAAGATGTATCGTGATTTGGGGCGCCAGTTTTGGTGGAGGGGGATGAAGAGAGATGTGGCGATTTTCATGTCGAAATGCCTTACTTGTCAACAAGTGAAGGCCGAGCATCAGAGGCCAGCGGGTTTGTTGCAACCCTTGCCTATTGCCGAGTGGAAGTGGGAGCGTGTCACTATGAACTTCGTTGTAGGTCTTCCGAGGACTCAGCGGGGTAGTGATGCTATTTGGGTGGTTTTAGACCGGTTGACTAAGTCAGCGCACTTCATTCCTATGCACGTAAGAGATTCGGTAGATCATCTTGCCGACTTGTATATTCGAGGCATAGTGAGATTGCATGGGGTCCCAGTGACGATCGTCTCAGATAGAGATCCTCGTTTTACTGCCAGGTTGTGGTAGAGTTTGCAGAGTGCCTTGGGTACTAAGTTGACCTTTTGTAATACCCCGACCCTCGTACATAATTCTGGTATCCTTTCAGTCCTCTATTCTGTGTCTTTGAATATCTATTGTGAAATTGTATGTGTAAGTATGAAAATTGCATGGAACTTAGACAAATGGGTCTCTATCTGTTGAGTTGAAATCTTATCTGTTACACTTAAATTCTTTGAAGCTAAAATTGGGCACCTTAGAGACCTAATTCTCAGAAATTGATTTGATATTTGGAATCTGCATGATTTTTAAGCTCTAATGGGATTTTCTGTGAAATTTTCATTTCGGCATCATAAAGCGATTGATTTTTGTCTTTTATGCTCCTATA
The DNA here is from genome assembly GCA_030407325.1 of Camellia japonica. Taxonomy (NCBI): domain Eukaryota; kingdom Viridiplantae; phylum Streptophyta; class Magnoliopsida; order Ericales; family Theaceae; genus Camellia; species Camellia japonica. The sequence goes on along the minus strand of JAPPVO010006083.1, from coordinate 28,615 downwards.
TATTCTATATATATATCTAAGTCTTGTTTGAGCTTATGGTAAAAAAACGTGAGGCTCTAAGGGAGGAACTAAGAGAGAAAAGAAGAGAGAAACGTGAGTGAAGAATTGGGGGAAACTTGATTCACCAAGGAAGCTAAACAACTTATTGGATTTGTGTGATTTCTTTCAAGGCAACTTAAGTTCTCATGTTGTGATGGTTGAAGATTGAAATATATGTTTGTATTTGGTTCATGATAGATCTATGTTTGATTGTGAGGGTTTTTCATGAATTAGTTACTTCAACACCTTAATTGTGGGATGCATGAATTATACTTCAAATCTTTGGTTTATCTCATCATTCTATGCATCTATGTGTTGTGTTTGAAGAACTTAACTATAGAATGGAATTTAAGGAGATTAATGATTTGTTGAAGCCTCTAAGTGAGGGTAAATGCTATAATCAAGGTAGAATCCATGTTATGGTGATGTGAGGTTGAAGTATTGCATTAGATTCATCTTTGTTGCATGAAAATTGGGATTTGATTGCTAAATTTTGGGTTGGAATCGTGCTGCCCTGAATCTGGGTCGAAGGTCCGCTCGAGCGGAGACAGGTACGCTCGAGCGTAAAAACCAACCTTCCAGTATTTTTGATAGCATTGTACTGTGCGCGCTCGAGCGCACAAATTAGCGCTCGAGCGGAGGACTGTTTTGTGACAAGAAAATGTGTTTGTTCAGTTTTACGTGCCGAACTCTTTTGTACTTTAGAATAATTTTCTGATGAGTTTATGATAGTTATAAATTCATACGAATTGCGGTAACACATGAATTGACTTCCTAAGAATTTAAAAAGGAAAGAATACTAATTTATCAGTCATGTGGTGTACAGGGCACACTCCAGAAGGAACTAGTACGCCACTACAACACTGTGAGTAATAGTACGCTATATGTACATTTTACTTTCTGTTATAACGCTCTAATCCTTGTAAGTGATTTCACTTCAAATGGAAATACGTGTGAACGTTGAAAAAGCTGCATACAGTGGTGTAACTATGGAATTATTCTGCTCTGTCTATATTACATATTCACTTTCTGTCATCTGTAAGCAACTGGTATTATTTCCTGTTATTACGAGGCAACTATTTTGATGGATCAAATGCACATGTTGTTATCCGCAAATTAAGGACATTGATTCATGATAATAAGCAAGTGAAATGTGGGTACATTATGATACTATAGTATTTATGTACCCTTGGAATTAATGGATGTTGTTGTAACTTAAATATGCTAACTCCTCTAAATGATAAAAAGAAACTATGTGTCTCTATATGGCTGTAAGGCTAGTCTGTTTTGATGACACTACGTTGTTCCGCTATGATACTCGTTTTGTTTCTGATATGACATGATGAAACTTATTGACTTCTGGTGTGGAGCAAAGTGCTGTACGGAACTAAGTTCTAGCTACACTTTAGTGGGAGCCACCTCTAGAATCCGTACGAGCCACCTCTTGAGTCCATGCACATTTCTGTATATTTCTGATATATTTGTGTGCCGAAAGGCTATCTGTGTGCCGAAAGGCTACCTGTGCCGAAAGGCTATCTGTGTGCCGAAAGGCGACCTGTGCTGAAAGGCTATCTGTGTGCCGAAAGGCTACCTGTGTGCCGTAAGGCTATCTGGGCTGAAAGGCCAATCTGATAAAGTTGGGCCAATAGGTCAATCTGTTAAAAATTAGGTAATAGGCCAAGAGCCGTCCGAAGGTAAAACCGTATTACTTTTGTACTTGAGTTGATGCATGTACAGCTACGCATTATGATTTAATTGTTTAAGTACTAATATTCACTGAGCTTGTCTCATTCTGTAATTTTGTCTGATTTCTGTAGGAAGCCAGCTTGGAGATCCGTTCTAGCAATTGCATTTTTGTCAGCATAAGGATAACCAGGCACCTAAAGGAACCCTTGCATGATTGTCTATGTATTTTTGTACCCATATGTGGTTGGTCAAGGTTATTGTACCTAATGTTTTGTATACCTAAAGTCTGAGCTGGGTTTATAGACGTATCTGTAACCTAATTTCTTGTACATATTTACTGTAAGTTAAATTTCAAGATGGTCCTGGCATTTTGGTAGTTGCTCAATGGATGTATCCGAATGTTGTTCTAATTTTACTGCTTCCGCACAAGCCCCAAAAATCAATTATCATAGGTCATTCTGTCTGTTTCTGAGTAGGTCATGCCCAAACCTTTTAGGGGCGGGTTAGGGGCGTGACAAGTGGTATCAGAGCACGAGTTGCTATCTCACACACGGATCCATTGAGCTCTAGGATGTCTAGAAAAGCTTTAGGCATCTTGCATGACACCCTGAAAGTATCTGGAAGATTGATAGCAACGTTAAGTATTCTGGTAAGGCTAACAATTGTGAATCATGTCTACTGTATAATGGTTATTGTGCAGATTGTGGCGAGAATAAGGACAAGGATCCTACCTCCGTTGGAAAAAAAGAAAGGAAGAAGAAGAAAAAAAAATTGTTGGTAGACTATATAGACAAGCAGGTGGAATTGGATCAACAAAGTTGCCGGTAGAAGTGGGGTAAGAGTTCGAGTTGACTGGTAAGATAATTTATGTGTCCACAATGAAGTACACTTTTATGTTATTGGTTGTTATTGATGGATTGATATAACAACGATTGTGCCTTCTAACACCTGTTCAGCTGAATGGCTCACACATTAAATATGGATCATTCCTACAACTTAATGAGTAAACCAGATAATTATACAATATGTACATTTCGCAGATAGTCACGTTCACTGTATTATAGCAATGTTCAAACCTGCAGGGTGCTTGTAATTAGACTTTCTGACAAGAATAAGTTTTGCATGACGTTCTGTAATGTGTTGAGAAGGACTGACTGTGATAAGAAGTTAGGTATAGAGAGACTCTTATCATTATGTAAGGAATAATTGATTATATCCTGTTCCCTACTGATAGTTCATACGAAATAAGGAATGATGTACATATTAGTTATGTTTGGACATGTGAAGATTGACATTGAATCGATTTGTTCAAGTACTATGACTTCTGATTTTGGAATAAGATGTAAATACTACGAATTTGTGAGCCGACACATTTATTGTCAATGTTTGAGGGACTGAGGGGTTTGTTTACGAAAATTTGAAACCTGTAATATGTTTTGTTATGTATAATCGATAATCCGTGACCAAGATTTCTTATAAAGAATGGTTGGATGACATGAGGAATTTCACCCACATTACATCCTGTTTATATGAGTTCACGGTTTAGGATTGTGAAAGCCTTCAGGTGCGAACCGTTCTGCATGACAATGTGAATTCGAACAGAAACAAATGGAATTGGGAATATGTTATGTTAATGATTTTTGTTTTTAGGTTCGAACGATATTTAATACAGGGTTACGAATTGTTTTCCGATATTATTATCTGTTTAGTTTTGATATTATTGACTGTGCTAACTATGAATACGGCATGTTTAATGCGGATTTTCGATTTTGTCAATGCGAAGTTTAGATTCTGTTGTGTTACGTAGGGACCCGAGCTGTTTAAAATTTCGGCATGAAAGCAAAAATTTGACTCATTAAAATGTGAACTATTTATTTTGTTAAGTATACCCTAATGACATGATATGATAAGAAATATCTGATACGTTATGTTTCAAATTTGCTTGTTATACATAATTTGTGATCTGATCCCTGCTTTGTTTATGTCGAACCTGTAATCTGCCCTTGGGGCTTCGTATAAGGAGGAATCGAATAACATAAGGAACCCCGCCTATAATCCGTGTCTGTCCACATAATACTGACAAAGCAATAGCTAACCACCAAGTAAATTGTTGGTAATGTGATAGGTTACTGTAAGAATCAACATCCTATCTTTAAGAATAAGAAAAACACGTCTGTGATAAAATTTTGGGTGAATATGGCAAATTATCAAGCCAACCCCTATGTTGTATTTGACGGCAATAAGACAAGCTGTTCGGGGTGCCACTGTGAATTTTGACAAATAAAAAATATAATATATATATATATAAACAAAATAAGTAAACCCTGGAGTGATGATGAAAAAGGGAGAAAGGGAAGCGACGCACTTAGTTGTAGTAACTGAATAGAAGACTTAAGAAGAGTGGGTGTGGTACTACATCATTATGATTGAGTGTTGCAATACGATCCTAAATATGATTCCTCACTTATCTTAATTGGCTCTTTTTGTTTGAAACGGCAACTGTCGTAATTCTATTTGTTACTTAGATTTGTATTCATGAAATGTGTCCAAGTTTTATGATGATAAATCTGCATGAAGTTATGTAAATGTTAGTCTAATTGTTGACCGGGGTGTGATTTTCTTTCTAATTTGGCACTTACCAGTAATGTTATCAAAAACTAACAATGTGTATTGGGATTTCTTATTTTTGTTTTGCTGTTGTGCTAACTTTTGTTTTAAAGATGTGTCGTTCTTATAGATTTGTTAAAAACCAATGTACGTAATTCTAAACTACTATAATGGTATGCTTTTGGAATATTTGTGAACATTGAAGACTGTGAGACTAGTGGATATATACTTCCGCGGCTCCTTTGTAACGGCCGAAATAAATTATACATGTTTAGGTAGGGCCCTGCTGGGTGAACTTTGATGTCTGACTGAATTATACACAATCTGACTTGACTCTTACCACGAAAATGAGTGAAAAAAAAAGGGTGGTTGGGATTAATGTATGCTACAAAAATATGATTTATGTGACTCATGAGTTGAAGGTAACAATATCTATTATATTCTGTATTTGGAAATTGTAGGCTTCTATCCGTGAAAATTTCTTGTATCAAACTTATGGATATGATTCGATATCCTGCCTATTGGCGATTATATGTTTGTAATGCCCTGTTCTGGATTCATGTAATCTTGTCCTGTGATATTTTGTTTTTACGTGCCCACTGCATATTAAGTCGACTGGTTAAATAAAACGGTAAGATATTGATTGTGGCGACACCTTCTGAATGATTACGGAAGGACCGGAATAATCTATAAATCATTTGAACTGCAAGCGTTATGTGAACCCTTATAAGAAAAGGAGGCACTGAAATGAGATTAAGATTTCTACCTTATTATACGTTGAAACAAGTTTGAGGACCAAACTTAATTAGGGGGGAGAGTGTAATACCCCGACCCTCGTACATAATTCTGGTATCCTTTCAGTCCTCTATTCTGTGTCTTTGAATATCTATTGTGAAATTGTATGTGTAAGTATGAAAAATTGCATGGAACTTAGACAAATGGGTCTCTATCTGTTGAGTTGAAATCTTATCTGTTACACTTAAATTCTTTGAAGCTAAAATTGGGCACCTTAGAGACCTAATTCTCAGAAATTGATTTGATATTTGGAATCTGCATGATTTTTAAGCTCTAATGGGATTTTCTGTGAAATTTTCATTTCGGCATCATAAAGCGATTGATTTTTGTCTTTTATGCTCCTATATATTCTATATATATATCTAAGTCTTGTTTGAGCTTATGGTAAAAAAACGTGAGGCTCTAAGGGAGGAACTAAGAGAGAAAAGAAGAGAGAAACGTGGGTGAAGAATTGGGGGAAACTTGATTCACCAAGGAAGCTAAACAACTTATTGGATTTGTGTGATTTCTTTCAAGGTAACTTAAGTTCTCATGTTGTGATGGTTGAAGATTGAAATATATGTTTGTATTTGGTTCATGATAGATCTATGTTTGATTGTGAGGGTTTTTCATGAATTGGTTACTTCAACACCTTAATTGTGGGATGCATGAATTATACTTCAAATCTTTGGTTTATCTCATCATTCTATGCATCTATGTGTTGTGTTTGAAGAACTTAACTATAGAATGGAATTTAAGGGAGATTAATGATTTGTTGAAGCCTCTAAGTGAGGGTAAATTGCTATAATCAAGGTAGAATCCATGTTATGGTGATGTGAGGTTGAAGTATTGCATTAGATTCATCTTTGGTTGCATGAAAATTGGGATTTGATTGCTAAATTTTGGGTTGGAATCGTGCTGCCCTGAATCTGGGTCGAAGGTCCGCTCGAGCGGAGACAGGTACGCTCCGAGCGTAAAAACCAACCTTCCAGTATTTTTGATAGCATTGTACTGTGCGCTCGAGCGCACAAATTAGCGCTCGAGCGGAGGACTGTTTTGTGACAAGAAAATGTGTTTGTTCAGTTTTACGTGCCGAACTCTTTGGTACTTTTAGAATAATTTTCTGATGAGTTTATGATAGTTATAAATTCATACGAATTGCGGTAACACATGAATTGACTTCCTAAGAATTTAAAAAGGAAAGAATACTAATTTATCAGTCATGTGGTGTACAGGGCACACTCCAGAAGGAACTAGTACGCCACTACAACACTGTGAGTAATAGTACGCTATATGTACATTTTACTTTGTTATAACGCTCTAATCCTTGTAAGTGATTTCACTTCAAATGGAAATACGTGTGAACGTTGAAAAAGCTGCATACAGTGGTGTAACTATGGAATTATTCTGCTCTGTCTATATTACATATTCACTTTCTGTCATCTGTAAGCAACTGGTATTATTTCCTGTTATTACGAGGCAACTATTTTGATGGATCAAATGCACATACTGTTATCCGCAAATTAAGGACATTGATTCATGATAATAAGCAAGTGAAATGTGGGTACATTATGATACTATAGTATTTATGTACCCTTGGAATTAATGGATGTTGTTGTAACTTAAATATGCTAACTCCTCTAAATGATAAAAAGAAACTATGTGTCTCTATATGGCTGTAAGGCTAGTCTGTTTTGATGACACTACGGTTGTTCCGCTATGATACTCGTTTTGTTTCTGATATGACATGATGAAACTTATTGACTTCTGGTGTGGAGCAAAGTGCTGTACGGAACTAAGTGCTACACTTTAGTGGGAGCCACCTCTAGAATCCGTACGAGCCACCTCTTGACCATGCACATTTCTGTATATTTCTGATATATTGTGTGCCGAAAGGCTATCTGTGTGCCGAAAGGCTACCTGTGCCGAAAGGCTATCTGTGTGCCGAAAGGCGACCTGTGCTGAAAGGCTATCTGTGTGCCGAAAGCTACCTGTGTGCCGTAAGGCTATCTGGGCTGAAAGGCCAATCTGATAAAGTTGGGCCAATAGGTCAATCTGTTAAAAATTAGGTAATAGGCCAAGAGCCGTCCGAAGGTAAAACCGTATTACTTTTGTACTTGAGTTGATGCATGTACAGCTACGCATTATGATTTAATTGTTTAAGTACTAATATTCACTGAGCTTGTCTCATTCTGTAATTTTGTCTGATTTCTGTAGGAAGCCAGCTTGGAGATCCGTTCTAGCAATTGCATTTTTGTCAGCATAAGGATAACCAGGCACCTAAAGGAACCCTTGCATGATTGTCTATGTATTTTTGTACCCATATGTGGTTGGTCAAGGTTATTGTACCTAATGTTTTGTATACCTAAAGTCTGAGCTGGGTTTATAGACGTATCTGTAACCTAATTTCATGTACATATTTACTGTAAGTTAAATTTCAAGATGGTCCTGGCATTTTGGTAGTTGCTCAATGGATGTATCCGAATGTTGTTCTAATTTTACTGCTTCCGCACAAGCCCCAAAAATCAATTATTATAGGTCATTCTGTCTGTTTCTGAGTAGGTCATGCCCAAACCTTTTAGGGGCGGGTTAGGGGCGTGACAAGTGGTATCAGAGCACGAGTTGCTATCTCACACACGGATCCATTGAGCTCTAGGATGTCTAGAAAAGCTTTAGGCATCTTGCATGACACCCTGAAAGTATCTGGAAGATTGATAGCAACGTTAAGTATTCTGGTAAGGCTAACAATTGTGAATTATGTCTACTGTATAATGGTTATTGTGCAGATTGTGGCGAGAATAAGGACAAGGATCCTACCTCCGGAAAAAAAGAAAGGAAGAAGAAAAAAAAAATTGTTGGTAGACTGTATAAACAAGCAGGTGGAATTGGATCAACAAAGTTGCCGGTAGAAGTGGGGTAAGAGTTCGAGTTGACTGGTAAGATAATTTATGTGTCCACAATGAAGTACACTTTTATGTTATTGGTTGTTATTGATGGATTGATATAACAACGATTGTGCCTTCTAACACCTGTTCAGCTGAATGGCTCACACATTAAATATGGATTATTCCTACAACTTAATGAGTAAACCAGATAATATATACAATATGTACATTTCGCAGTATAGTCACGTTCACTGTATTATAGCAATGTTCAAACCTGCGGGGTGCTTGTAATTAGACTTTCTGACAAGAATAAGTTTTGCATGACGTTCTGTAATGTGTTGAGAAGGACTGACTGTGATAAGAAGTTAGGTATAGAGAGACTCTTATAATTATGTAAGGAAATAATTGATTATATCCTGTTCCCTACTGATAGTTCATACGAAATAAGGGAATGATGTACATATTAGTTATGTTTGGACATGTGAAGATTGACATTGAATCGATTTGTTCAAGTACTATGACTTCTGATTTTGGAATAAGATGTAAATACTACGAATTTGTGAGCCGACACATTTATTGTCAATGTTTGAGGGACTGAGGGGTTTGTTTACGAAAATTTGAAACCTGTAATATGTTTTGTTATGTATAATCGATAATCCGTGACCAAGATTTCTTATAAAGAATGGTTGGACGACATGAGGAATTTCACCCACATTACATCCTGTTTATATGAGTTCACGGTTTAGGATTGTGAAAGCCTTCAGGTGCGAACCGTTCTGCATGACAATGTGAATTCGAACAGAAACAAATGGAATTGGGAATATGTTATGTTAATGATTTTTGTTTTTAGGTTCGAACGATATTTAATACATGGTTACGAATTGTTTTCCGATATTATTATCTGTTTAGTTTTGATATTATTGACTGTGCTAACTATGAATACGGCATGTTTAATGGGGATTTGCGATTTTGTCAATGCGAAGTTTAGATTCTGTTGTGTTACGTAGGGACCCGAGCTGTTTAAAATTTCGGCATGAAAGCAAAAATTTGACTCATTAAAATGTGAACTATTTATTTTGTTAAGTATACCCTAATGACATGATATGATAAGAAATATCTGATACGTTATGTTTCAAATTTGCTTGTTATACATAATTTGTGATCTGATCCCTGCTTTGTTTATGTCGAACCTGTAATCTGCCCTTGGGGCTTCGTATAAGGAGGAGTCGAATAACATAAGGAACCCCGCCTATAATCCGTGTCTGTCCACATAATACTGACAAAGCAATAGCTAACCACCAAGTAAATTGTTGGTAATGTGATAGGTTACTGTAAGAATCAACATCCTATCTTTAAGAATAAGAAAAACACGTCTGTGATAAAATTTTGGGTGAATATGGCAAATTATCAAGCCAACCCCTATGTTGTATTTGACGGCAATAAGACAAGCTGTTCGGGGTGCCACTGTGAATTTTGACAAATAAAAAAAAATATATATATATATATATAAACAAAATAAGTAAACCCTGGAGTGATGATGAAAAAGGGAGAAAAGGGAAGCGACGCACTTAGTTGTAGTAACTGAATAGAAGACTTAAGAAGAGTGGGTGTGGTACTACATCATTATGATTGAGTGTTGCAATACGATCCTAAATATGATTCCTCACTTATCTTTAATTGGCTCTTTTTGTTTGAAACGACAACTGTCGTAATTCTATTTGTTACTTAGATTTGTATTCATGAAATGTGTCCAAGTTTTATGATGATAAATCTGCATGAAGTTATGTAAATGTTAGTCTAATTGTTGACCGGGGTGTGATTTTCTTTCTAATTTGGCACTTACCAGTAATGTTATCAAAAACTAACAATGTGTATTGGGATTTCTTATTTTTGTTTTGCTGTTGTGCTAACTTTTGTTTTAAAGATGTGTCGTTCTTATAGATTTGTTAAAAACCAATGTACGTAATTCTAAACTACTATAATGGTATGCTTTTGGAATATTTGTGAACATTGAAGACTGTGAGACTAGTGGATATATACTTCAGCGGCTCCTTTGTAACGGCCGAAATAAATTATACATGTTTAGGTAGGGCCCTGCTGGGTGAACTTTGATGTCTGACTGAATTATACACAATCTGACTTGACTCTTACCACGAAAATGAGTGAAAAAAAAAAAGTGGTTGGGATTAATGTATGCTACAAAAATATGATTTATGTGACTCATGAGTTGAAGGTAACAATATCTATTATATTCTGTATTTGGAAATTGTATGCTTCTATCCGTGAAAATTCTTGTATCAAACTTATGGATATGATTCGATATCCTGCCTATTGGCGATTATATGTCTGTAATGCCCTGTTCTGGATTCATGTAATCTTGTCCTGATATTTTGTTTTTACGTGCCCACTGCATATTAAGTCGACTGGTTAAATAAAACGGTAAGATATTGATTGTGGCGACACCTTCTGAATGATTACGGTAAGGACCAGAGTAATCTATAAATCATTTGAACTGCAGCGTTATGTGAACCCTTATAAGAAAAGGAGGCACTGAAATGAGATTAAGATTTCTACCTTATTATACGTTGAAACAAGTTTGGAGGACCAAACTTAATTAAGGGGGGGAGAGTGTAATACCCCGACCCTCGTACATAATTCTGGTATCCTTTCAGTCCTCTATTCTGTGTCTTTGAATATCTATTGTGAAATTGTATGTGTAAGTATGAAAAATTGCATGGAACTTAGACAAATGGGTCTCTATCTGTTGAGTTGAAATCTTATCTGTTACACTTAAATTCTTTGAAGCTAAAATTGGGCACCTTAGAGACCTAATTCTCAGAAATTGATTTGATATTTGGAATCTGCATGATTTTTAAGCTCTAATGGGATTTTCTGTGAAATTTTCATTTCGGCATCATAAAGCGATTGATTTTTGTCTTTTATGCTCCTATATATTCTATATATATATCTAAGTCTTGTTTGAGCTTATGGTAAAAAAACGTGAGGCTCTAAGGGAGGAACTAAGAGAGAAAAGAAGAGAGAAACGTGGGTGAAGAATTGGGGGAAACTTGATTCACCAAGGAAGCTAAACAACTTATTGGATTTGTGTGATTTCTTTCAAGGTAACTTAAGTTCTCATGTTGTGATGGTTGAAGATTGAAATATATGTTTGTATTTGGTTCATGATAGATCTATGTTTGATTGTGAGGGTTTTTCATGAATTGGTTACTTCAACACCTTAATTGTGGGATGCATGAATTATACTTCAAATCTTTGGTTTATCTCATCATTCTATGCATCTATGTGTTGTGTTTGAAGAACTTAACTATAGAATGGAATTTAAGGGAGATTAATGATTTGTTGAAGCCTCTAAGTGAGGGTAAATTGCTATAATCAAGGTAGAATCCATGTTATGGTGATGTGAGGTTGAAGTATTGCATTAGATTCATCTTTGGTTGCATGAAAATTGGGATTTGATTGCTAAATTTTGGGTTGGAATCGTGCTGCCCTGAATCTGGGTCGAAGGTCCGCTCGAGCGGAGACAGGTACGCTCGAGCGTAAAAACCAACCTTCCAGTATTTTTGATAGCATTGTACTGTGCGCTCGAGCGCACAAATTAGCGCTCGAGCGGAGGACTGTTTTGTGACAAGAAAATGTGTTTGTTCAGTTTTACGTGCCGAACTCTTTGGTACTTTTAGAATAATTTTCTGATGAGTTTATGATAGTTATAAATTCATACGAATTGCGGTAACACATGAATTGACTTCCTAAGAATTTAAAAAGGAAAGAATACTAATTTATCAGTCATGTGGTGTACAGGGCACACTCCAGAAGGAACTAGTACGCCACTACAACACTGTGAGTAATAGTACGCTATATGTACATTTTACTTTCTGTTATAACGCTCTAATCCTTGTAAGTGATTTCACTTCAAATGGAAATACGTGTGAACGTTGAAAAAGCTGCATACAGTGGTGTAACTATGGAATTATTCTGCTCTGTCTATATTACATATTCACTTTCTGTCATCTGTAAGCAACTGGTATTATTTCCTGTTATTACGAGGCAACTATTTTGATGGATCAAATGCACATACTGTTATCCGCAAATTAAGGACATTGATTCATGATAATAAGCAAGTGAAATGTGGGTACATTATGATACTATAGTATTTATGTACCCTTGGAATTAATGGATGTTGTTGTAACTTAAATATGCTAACTCCTCTAAATGATAAAAAGAAACTATGTGTCTCTATATGGCTGTAAGGCTAGTCTGTTTTGATGACACTACGGTTGTTCCGCTATGATACTCGTTTTGTTTCTGATATGACATGATGAAACTTATTGACTTCTGGTGTGGAGCAAAGTGCTGTACGGAACTAAGTGCTACACTTTAGTGGGAGCCACCTCTAGAATCCGTACGAGCCACCTCTTGAGTCCATGCACATTTCTGTATATTTCTGATATATTTGTGTGCCGAAAGGCTATCTGTGTGCCGAAAGGCTACCTGTGCCGAAAGGCTATCTGTGTGCCGAAAGGCGACCTGCTGAAAGGCTATCTGTGTGCCGAAAGGCTACCTGTGGTGCCGTAAGGCTATATCTGGGCTGAAAGGCCAATCTGATAAAGTTGGGCCAATAGGTCAATCTGTTAAAAATTAGGTAATAGGCCAAGAGCCGTCCGAAGGTAAAACCGTATTACTTTTGTACTTGAGTTGATGCATGTACAGCTACGCATTATGATTTAATTGTTTAAGTACTAATATTCACTGAGCTTGTCTCATTCTGTAATTTTGTCTGATTTCTGTAGGAAGCCAGCTTGGAGATCCGTTCTAGCAATTGCATTTTTGTCAGCATAAGGATAACCAGGCACCTAAAGGAACCCTTGCATGATTGTCTATGTATTTTTGTACCCATATGTGGTTGGTCAAGGTTATTGTACCTAATGTTTTGTATACCTAAAGTCTGAGCTGGGTTTATAGACGTATCTGTAACCTAATTTCTTGTACATATTTACTGTAAGTTAAATTTCAAGATGGTCTTGGCATTTTGGTAGTTGCTCAATGGATGTATCCGAATGTTGTTCTAATTTTACTGCTTCCGCACAAGCCCCAAAAATCAATTATCATAGGTCATTCTGTCTGTTTCTGAGTAGGTCATGCCCAAACCTTTTAGGGGCGGGTTAGGGGCGTGACAAGTGGTATCAGAGCACGAGTTGCTATCTCACACACGATCCATTGAGCTCTAGGATGTCTAGAAAAGCTTTAGGCATCTTGCATGACACCCTGAAAGTATCTGGAAGATTGATAGCAACGTTAAGTATTCTGGTAAGGCTAACATTGTGAATCATGTCTACTGTATAATGGTTATTGTGCAGATTGTGGCGAGAATAAGGACAAGGATCCTACCTCCGTGGAAAAAAAGAAAGGAAGAAGAAGAAAAAAAAATTGTTGGTAGACTGTATAGACAAGCAGGTGGAATTGGATCAACAAAGTTGCCGGTAGAAGTGGGGTAAGAGTTCGAGTTGACTGGTAAGATAATTTATGTGTCCACAATGAAGTACACTTTTATGTTATTGGTTGTTATTGATGGATTGATATAACAACGATTGTGCCTTCTAACACCTGTTCAGCTGAATGGCTCACACATTAAATATGGATCATTCCTACAACTTAATGAGTAAACCAGCTAATATATACAATATGTACATTTCGCAGCATAGTCACGTTCACTGTATTATAGCAATGTTCAAACCTGCAGGGTGCTTGTAATTAGACTTTCTGACAAGAATAAGTTTTGCATGAGGAGAGAGGTTGATGAGGATGCCTCGTATGAGGAGAGACCGGTTCGGGTCTTGGATAGCCGGGAGCAAGTCTTGCGAGGCAAGACCATTCCCCTAGTGAAGGTTTTGTGGAAACATCACGGAGTGGAGGAAGCCACTTGGGAACGTGAGTTGGAGGTCCGAGAGAAATATCCGGATCTGTTTGTGGATGTTTGAGCATGTATTATATTTTGTTGTATTATTGAACCTTAAGAGTATTGAATATATCTTAGGTTGAAAAACATGGTTTATGTTTTGGTTTAATGGAAGTGTTTTGGAACTTGCCTCAAAATGGAAGTTTGATATAACATTGTATATGTTGAGTATTGTAGAATTGGAAATGTATCATGAACATTAGTTATGATATGAAATTGTTGAAATTGGAAAGGAGTGCATGTGGATAATGCAGGTGGTTTATGTGTTGTGATTTGCCTCTTGAAAAGAGTTGAGATTGACCAGTAATGGGTCGGATTGTTTAATATTATGTTGTAATATTGTTGGGAATGGAGAAAACTTGTTTTTGAAAACTTGTGTTTAATTTCGGGGACGAAATTCTTTAAGGGGGGGAGGTTATAGCGATCCCGGTTTCCCTTTCTTTATTTGTTGTATCCGGACTTTGGTTCCGTGGAGTTGGTAGTTGTATATCTTGTTGTCATCCTTTGATTCCATTTGATTGAGTTTTAGGATGTGTTGGGCATGTTTCGAGCAGGTGGGTTGAGCCTTGGTCTAAATTCTTGTTGCCCAGTTTTTGGTCGTTCCGCTCGAGCGGGTCTTCCTGCGCTCGAGCGAGGTTTACACCCTTCCAGCATTTTGTGTCCCTGCAAAACTTCTGCAGGTGTGATTTCTACGCTCGAGCGGGTTTCTTACGTTCGAGCAGGTCGCGCTCGAGCGGGCTTCTTGGCGCTCGAGCAGCTAGTACATCCTTGGTGAAAGATCTGGGATGGGATAATTCACGCTCGAGCGGACTGGCTTTTCACGCTCGAGCGGATGTGTTTCACTCTTGTGTCTTGGCGCTCAAGCGGGCCTTATTGCGCTCGAGCGGACCCAGTTTTTTGTTCTTGACGCTCGAGCGTTGTGTTTTCCGCTCGGGCGGGAATGTCGTATATCAAAAGTCAGTTAGGCATTTTAAAATCACTTTTTACATTCACACTCTCTCTCTTACTTTCTAAAAATCGATTTTGAGAGCTGCTCTCTCTAGAAACTCCCTTCTCTCTAGGGTTTGATCTAGTTAGAGTGTTCTCCCTTCCTTCAGCCTTTGCAAAAGTTGTGTTGATCGTCGAGGGCGTCGTTTTGATCCGAAAAGTTTGGAGTTTGGAGCATTTTGGTTTTGGTCTCTTCTCCGTTTGAGCTCAAACTTCGAGGTAGGGATATCCTACTCCTCTTTATGAGCTTTGTCTTTAAATTTTAGCCTTTTGATATGTTGGGGATTGTTGTGTAGTTTTGAAAAAGTTTGGGTCTTTGTGTAATTTTACAAAAGATGGGGTTTTATTTATAATAAACCTATATGCATGATTGGCATAGAGAAATGAGATAGATGATGGATTATGGGAGAAAATGGAACCTTAGGGTTGTTATGTAACTTATGGGAGAATGACCTAATTACATAGTTTAATTAATTTGTATAATTAATTTGGAGAAATGAAGAATTGAATTGAGAATGTAGGAATTGGGAATGTGTGGGATTAAAGGGTGTAGCTGGATTATTTATCAGTCACCTAATTGAAATGTTGATAATTTATCCATTGGTGCATTTATTTTCTGTTTAGAAATAACTGCTTTGGGCTATCGGTGGAGGATAGTTTTGATTGTTGTAGACAATGCATGATGATTAGGCAAACTAAAACTAATCGATTGAGCATGCTATTGAATATAGCGGTTGGAATAATACATTAACTTTATGTATTGATTGATTGTATATAATCTATGTTTATATACATGTGTTGTGTGGGAGGAGATAGGGGATGTACTCCACGGTTTAGGGGAAGATAGGGGATGGACCTCTAAACCGGATCATGTGTGACATTGATACAGCACTACAATGTGTATGAAGTGTTGATTATGGAAGTGTTCGAATTGGTTTGATATAGCACTAAAATGTATATCGTTATCAATTGTGAAGTATAGAAGTGATTCTATGTTATGTTGATACAGCACCGAAATGTGTATCTCTCGTAAAGTGTGGAAATGGTTTATGTGTTATTGATACAGCATTGAATTGTGTATCCACCATGAATTTCGAAAGTGTTTTAAAAATGAGTCTAAACCTCATTAAGTTATTTGACTAAGTGTTGAGTCTTGTTTTCAAACTCAAGGTTGAAAGAGAAACGGAAAATGAAATGTAACATGGACTTAATGTCACGAAGCCGGAATGTGATATAAGTGGATGTAACTGTGTTGACCATTTATCAACTGCTAATCTTTTAGTCATTGTTCATAGCTGGTTTAGTGTATTTCTACTGGGCTGTGGCTCACCCTTTATGGGACATCATTTTCAGGTACAGGTAGCATGCCACTCCAAGGACATAGCTTGGGAGGCTAGAGGCAGACAGATTTTTGGTTGTTTTGTTATCTTTTGATTATTACATGTAATTTCAAGCCAAGGGCTTAATGTGTATTTGAGTTTGCACTCTCTTTTGTTACCAAGTGTTAACTTGGAAAGCTGTAAGCCCGTAGGGCATTTGCTTTTGTTGTTAATATGTAATACTTGATGTAATGAATTACTCTGATGAATAGAAGAATATTTATTCTTTATATCAATGCATATCTAAATTGATGGGTGTTAATGTTATTATTTTGAGGGCGTTACATTTCCTGTTGAAAATGATGACGATGAAATTAATCAAAAGGAATATGCTAGTATGATTGGTAGCTTGCGTTATGCGACTGACTGTATTAGACCTGACATTGCCTATGCAGTTGGAGTACTTAGCAGGTTTACTAGCAAGCCTGGCAGTGATCACTGGCTAGCCATTGAGCGTATTATGAAATATTTGTCTGGTACCATAAAATATGGTTTGTTTTATAATAAATTTCCTGCAGTACTTGAAGGTTACAGTGATGCCGATTGGAATATCTTGTCAGGTGATTCATTATCAACCATTGGTTACTTATTTACATTGGGAGGTGGTGCTATAAGTTGGAAATCGAAAAAACAAACCATTATTGCTAATTCAACAATGGAGGCTGAGCTTATTGCTTTAGCTACAGCTAGTGAAGAAGCAAATTGGTTAAGAGATTTGTTAAATGAAATCTCTTGTTGGGAAAAACCGATTCCATCTATATTGATTACATCACAGGCATATTTGTGGCGAAAGGGCTGAGGCGCGAGAAATTCGCTCTCTTTAAGGAGATTCAAGCCCTCTGCGGTTAGGCAAAGCCTCACACCGGTGCAGCAGAAAAAAACCTTGACTTGTCCCCCCTAGGATACAACAGCCCGACTAAGTCGTATGGTTCACCAATACTGCACAATTGGTTGAACCCAAAGCTTTATCACACACACCCTTTTTATTTGCCTGATAATCTCACTCAAGACATAACAACACAACCAAAACTTCTTCTCTCATATGTATTTAAGATATGACATATGTTCAAAATATATAGAAAAAAAACTTAATAAGCGAGGTTCTTGGTGGATAAGATAACAAGAGACTTGACCAAGACCTTGGAATGGATATGAATGAGAAGACTTGAAGAAGACTTAGATGGATAAGTCTAGCAAAGACTTGGAGAAGACTTGGATAGATAAGGCCAGCAAAGACTTGGATGGATAAGGCTAGCAAAGACTAGGCAATGACTTATCTTAGAGCTCGGAAGATCATTATAATATTAAAAACTGCTAACATTTTTTGAAAAATCATCAATAAAAGTGATAAAATATCTATTTCCACCACGTGTTAAAATTCCTTCAAATTCACATAAATCGGTGTGAATTAATTCTAACAATTCAGTATTTCTCATCACACTTTTATGAGGCCTTTTAGTTATTTTTGCTTGACTGCAAACTTCACATTCTCAAATTTATTTGTTAATCTGGGAATTAATCTTAAACTACTCATGACTCCCACATATCGGCTATCAATATGACACAGACGAGCATGCCAAAAATTCATAGAACACAGCATATAAACAGAAACATGTGCTTTCTTATTCTCAACATTTAATTTAAACATTCCATCACAGGCATACCCTTTCCCCACAAATATGCCTTTTTTAGTAATTACATATTGGTCAGATTCAATTGTCTGCTTGAAACCAGCTTTGTTGAGCGAATAACTCGACATCAAATTTTTCCTCATGGACGGTGTGTACAACACATCTTTTAGAACAAGCACACGTCCAGAGGTAAAATTCAGCTCAACATCCCCACACCCGAGCCCCTTAGTTAAACTAGAGTCACCAAGCATAACAGTCCTCTCCTCATTAAAAGGAGTGAAATCTTGGAACCAATCTTTATCATAGCAGACATGCCTATTGGCACCAGAATCTGCCCACCACCCTTCTACAGATTGAACCATAAAAATATCTGTGATCATAGCCACAAATGGTTCTTCGATAACATTAGCCTGTGGTCGAGACTGTTGTTTCCGAAATTTGCAAGTTCGAGCAATATGCCCACTTTTGCCACACATAAAACATGTCACTTTTGTCAAATCTTGTGAAGGGGGTTCTTGGTTCCATTTCTTTTGCATCGGGTAATTTTTATTTTGTGGCCTTCCAGTATTTTTTCAAATTTTTTAACTGGCTTCAAGTGACTATTTTTATGAAATCGACCTTTAGGTAAAGTATTTCCAGAAGTTAGATTTACCTTACTAGTGGAATGCTCTTGTGTCATAAGCGCATCTTGTCCTCGTGCTTCCTCCTCCACCCGAATCTGTGTGATTAGAGTCTCCAAGGACGTCTCTTTTTGCTTGTGACGCATTGACTTCTGGAACTCCCTCCAAGATGATGGAAGTTTGTCAACAATACCTGCTACAACAAGGTTGTCTCCAATTTTGATGCCTTCAGATCTAACTTCAGCTACTAACATCTGAAAATCTTGAACTTGCTCCACCACTGATTTTCCATCTATCATCTGATAGCGGAAAAAACGGCTTGCAGCATATTTTTTAGCGCCTACGTCTTCAGTATCATATTTATTCTGCAAGGCTTTCCAAATTTTCTTGGCAGTGGTGTAAGTAGTATCATAATAATCGTAAAATTGATCTGAAAGACAATTCAAAAGATAATAGCGACATTTATACTTATTTGTGTTGTATTTCTCGATTTTTTCAAGATGAGCAGCATATTCCTCGTCGGTCATCTCTTCAGTGGGGAATTTGTTTGGATTTTTCTCGGTTAGGATATACGCCACCTTGAGGAGACTGAGGTAGAAAAGCACCTTGCCTTTCCATCTCTTGAAATGGGCTCCCTTGAACCGGAAAGGCTTGTTGAGATCGCCGGTATTCTCGTTGGGCTTCTCCAGTACTGGCTCCATGAACTTTTGCTATTTGAATCTCCTTAAAATTGTTAGTGATAATTACAAATAAAACACCAGAAAATACAAAAAATAAAGTTACAATAATTATTGAAAGGGCTGAGGCGGGGGAAATTCGCTCTCTTTAAGGAGATTCAAGCCCTCTGTGGTTAGGCAAAGCCTCACACCGGTGCAGCAGAAAAAAACCTTGACTTGTCTCCCCCAGGATACAACAAGACTAAGTCGTATGGTTCACCAATACTCCACAATTGGTTGAACCCAAAACTTTATCACACACACCCTTTTTATTTGCCTGATAATCTCACACTAGACATAACAAAGGAACAAAACTTCTAAGGAACAAAAACTTCTTCTCTCGTGTATTTAAGATATGACATATGTTCAAAATATATAGAAAATAAAACTTAATAAGCAAGGTTCTTGGTGGATAAGATAACAAGAGACTTGACCAAGACCTTGGAATGGATAGGAATGAGAAGACTTGAAGAAGACTTAGATGGATAAGTCTAGCAAAGACTTGGATGGATAAGGCTAGCAAAGACTAGGCAATGACTTATCTTGGAGCTCGGAAGATCATTATAATATTAAAATATTTGATAACAATAAGTGTGCCTCAATTTTGTGTGATTCTTAAAGAAAGTTTCTTAGATGTTTCAAAATAAAAATTTCAGGTTGTTTTTGCATACAATAACTTAAATGAATGCTTTAGATGTAATGACAAATTAATGCTTTTGTGAGAGTTAGGTGTTGCATTAAGGATCTTGCTTCATCTTGTGTTCACATGCAATATTGTGAACAGGACCATTTTTGGTCTGTAGTCTGCAAACTGATTTAGATATACCAATTTTTTATTTTATTTTATTTTATTTTTGTCTCCTAAATGAATCAATTAAATGACAGCTTTATCTTAAAAAAATAATTTCTATTTTCTAATGATTTGTTGTCTGTTTGCAAGTTTCATGGTTGTATAATTTAGAAACATAATATAGTACTAAACCTGACTTCTAAAGGCACTGTATGCCAATTATGTTGCAGACCCGTTTCATTGAGATCATAGATATGACGCATGGGAGCTCAAGAAGCAATATGCACATTCTTAATATAGTGACAAGGTATGTCCCTTAGTTTAATGACTTTGTGTTACATCCTAATTGGTGTAGGCATCACCTCAGCATTTTTGTGCCTTCCCTTCCAACCCTTGACCTGCATTGATACCGTAGTGCCGCCTGACATTGCTGACATTACTAAAACACGTGTGCTTAGGCCATATGAGGGGAGTTGTAGCTACCCATCAGTGTGGCTTTAGGGATACATGGACAACTGGGCACTTGAGGCCTGGTCAATCATATATTTCTTGAATTGATTAATGACTATGATTGGACTTGTGAGTTATGACAAATGAAGTTTTTGGCCAGTCCCACAGTCTTGCTAGTCCTTGTGAAGGACATTGTATGTGTCAGAATCTACAAAATTTGATGTTCCATGCCTAATGATTTGGGAAATAAATTTGATTGAAAATCAATAGTTGTGCGTCAATAATCTACAAAATGCAGAGTCAAGTTTTAGATGTTTACATTTATTAAAGCAGATCAACAACACATTTGAGCTATAATTTTGTGCACGTAGAAGGTGCTAGCACGAGGAAGGTTAAAAAAGACATTATTAGAATAACTTTTTATTCCATCATTGTATGATATTACTTTAGGTGCTGTCAAGGCTACCATTATTGGAATGATTCTTTAGGAAAACTTGTGCTGCCTGTAGTTATTCTTTGGGCTTCCATCATGTATCTTTTTCCGTATTTAGTTTCTATCCTTCCAGTTGTCCAGAAGCAACACCAACTTCTTGTGACTTTGCTCCTATGGAACAAAACATCTCATGTTTGTTTGTTTGAAAATGGTTTGATGGTGCTACCCGCAGGTAGGCTAAGACGCGGATTTGCCACCCTCAGGTGGGCTTAGAAAACATGATTTTGCCACTATCTAGTGGGCTTAAAACAAACATTCAACGTATTGTCCCAATTCAAGTAGCACAACCTCCACCCACAGGCATTCAAGACAGTTATATCACATAAGCATATAGCCTCATGGTAAGCATGCTATTCATGGCGATCACTCACACGCGTGCAAGGATGCTAAAGCATAAAACTCACTGAGTACTCCAAGCCAAAACAGAAAACCGATTAGAAATCATGCATGATCCTAATTTATACAGAATTGCCTAATGCAACACATGCAAAGATGTAACTATAGCAGACTCGGCTATTCTAAACATGGCATATGAAATGCTACAACTAACACGTATTCGATTTGGTATTGAAATACAAATAAAGTTTGTATGATGCGCCGAGCCCGGTGCGTGCAAAACAGATGAATGAATGCAAACATGCTGTCATACTGTATGCTAAATGAAATATGCCCTATATCTAACCATCGTAAGCGGATAAATAAAAGGGAAGAAAGACGTGGGGTTGGAAGACATACATCACACTCACCCACACTTATTACAATTATGCCCTCGCACAGAGGGTCCGAATAAATAATAATACAGTCCGAATAAAAGAATATTACAGTCCGAATATTACATATTTCTAATTAATTAACAAATTAAATTAAGAAAGCTTTAAACAGGCATGCAAGCCAGGGGCTGCATTGCTTCTGATGAATGATGTATGCTGGATGCCTTCGCGCAGAAATCCACTGGGATGCCCCAATTAGCCTCTGTTTGCAATTGTTCTCGAAATGCGCGCCAGACTCCGAAAAGTTGCTGATTCCTTATTTTGCTGCGACAGAGAGCAGGAAAAGGGCATAGCAATGTATTTCACAAATATATGCATGCCTCGATCCTCGTGCCACCAATCGCGCATATCGATGCATGATGGCCGAGGAGTCAGTTTGCACGACTCAATATAGGATGAATGCAGATGAATGCTATAACAAAACCTAACTCCATCATGGGTAATCCGGAGTGTCGGTGACTTGGGAATTGAGACCCGTTCCGTCACTCGGAGTACGGAACGTGCCTCGTTTCCCGTGCCCGGGCTAACTCCTATCCCAAACACAATGCAATATGCATGATATGCATGAAAGGCAACTAAGATACAATCCTAACATACACAATGCTATGAAATGAGATGTCTCGGAATGCGTGCCAGACGGGCACGCAAACCGAGGAAATGATCCTAAGGCATAAAATGGCATACGCAATGCAATTGGACTTACACTAACATGAGAGAGCCTCAGCCACACTCACATAAGAGGCCGTCGGATAAAAAGAAGTGCCTCGAAATGCGTGCCCACAGGCGCGCAAACCGAGGCGATGCATACGGAATGCAAAGTGACATGGAAATGATATGTAATGAGGCTAAAATGAGATGTCTCGAAGTGTGTGCCCGCGGGCACGCAAACCGAGAAAATGACATACGGAGTGCAATGATGCGAAAATGGCATACAGAATGCAAAATGGACTTATACCAACATGAGAGGGCCTCAGCCACTCTCATACGGGAGGCCGTCGGATAAAAAATGAAGTGCCTCGAAATGCGTGCCCACGGGCGCGCAAACTGAGGCGATGCATTAAAGCATGAAATGATATACGAAATGCGAAATGGACTTATACTGACATGAGTGGGCCTCAGCCACACTCACATGAGAGGCCGGAGATGAAAATGGGGTGCCTCGAAATGCGTGCACACGGGCGCGCAAACCGAGGCGATGCATTAAAACATGACATGATACGAAATGGTATGCAAACATGCAAATGGAATTTCAACACTTACAAATGATGCAAAACAGCCCCGAAAGGTGGGGAAATAATACCGAATGCCCGGAATGGTCCCGAAATGCGACAATAAGCACCCGGAATGGCCTATAGCCATTCTAAACATGCATAATATGGAGATGACATGTAAAGACAGATGCTAGGAAGCCCCTAAACTAGCATTTTCCCAGCACAAAGAATGGCCAAACAACAATCACAAGTATGGCAAAAATAGCATGCAAAAATGGGGGAAAAGAGGGGAATAATGAAGCAAATGATATATACAATGCTCAAAATGAAAAATACAGTTCTACAACATTGAAGAGGGACCAAAAATATGCACATTTACAGTAGATGACATCCTCCAATTCAGTATGTAGATATGCTTAACACAGCATGCAAAATATGAGCCAAAAGAGAGCTATAACATGAGGTATCAAAAGGATGGACCAAAAAGCCTTGGACCTTTAACAAAACATGACAAGAAGGCCAAAATAAGACTCTTTCCTAGCCTGATGAAGGCTCAAAAACAGAAGCATGGTGAGCTAGCAAGACATGCAAAAATAAGGGACTAAAGGGGGTATAACATGAAGTACAAAAAGCATTCACCAAATAGCCTAATACCCTTAACAAAACATGACAAGAAGGCCAAAATAAGGATATTTTCAGTACTGATGATGGCCGAAAACAGAAGCTAGGTAAGCTCAAAAAGGCATGCAAAATGGGGTCAAAGGGAGATATAAAGGCAAGTATAACATGGAGACCCCAAACAAAGTTGATCCCTTCTACAATATTGTAGAGGGACACAAAATAAGCTCACTCACAGTTCATGACATGTTCCAAAACAGACTGCATGTAGGTCAAATAAATCATGCAAGTTTACGGTAAATTGAAGGAATTGTGAAGCAAGTGCATGATATAGAGGCCAAACAGGGTTGAGCCCTTCTTCAATGTTTAAGAGGGGCTCAAAATAAGCCCACTCACATTTTATGTCATGCTCGAAAACAGATCACTCATAAGCTAAATATTCAATGCAAAATATTGACATAGAAGATGCTATTGAAGCAAGTGTGCCATATAGGGCTCAAACAGGGTTGAGTCCTTAATCAAAGATCAAAATGAGCTCAAAAGGGGACCACTTTCAGTAGGGGTCGAAGCTCAACAGAATATGTAAATAGGGTTAAGAAAGGAAGCAAAAAATGGTACAAAAGAGGGATTTAAGATTTACCCTTGAAGACAAGACTTTTGCTACCTCTTTGCTTGATGAAAGTTGCTTCTAAACCCCCAAGAACTCCTCCTTGCTGCTGGAAATGAAGTGGTGTTGGTGGTGCTAGGAGATGATGAACAAATGAGGCCAAAACTTAAGGATTTTGGAGGTTTTGGAGATGGAGATGGAATCAAATGGAGATGAAGTCTTGAGAAGAAATTTTCTAACCCTAACAAAGGAGCTCATCAGCCCCTTAAATGGACCAAAAGGGGTGTAAAAGGGGAGGGAAATGCACCCAAGCTTTCCCTCCCAAAATATCCCCCGGAGGGCTGAGATATTTTGAAAAACAGCTGGACAACTGTAAAATGGTCAAAAGGGGGAAGCAGGCCGGCCAGGTGCTTTTCTTGAAGATGGCCGGCCGGGCACCCCACTGGTCGGCCAGCCACTCCCCATGGCCGGCCGGCCATGGCCAAAAATGAAGACAACAATTAATGGCCGGCCACCAATTTTTGGTGTCCTCCCAAGTGTGTAGAACAAGACCCCATGGTTGGAATTTGGCAACTCTGAAACAGGAGACACAACATTCAACTTGAAAGAGAGGCTCAAAAATGAAAATCAGAATTACTGGCCGACCACCATTTTTTAGGGTCCTCCCATGTGCCCTCATCACAAATATGTAGTTGTGGTTGGAAGAAAATGGCCCTAGGGTGTTCAACATTAGCCCGGAAGTGAGAAAAACGGGCGCTGGAGGAGCATAACTGGTTATTTGAGATAATTGCTGGCCTCCCACCCTCCAGTGATCTTCCTGGTGCTAAAACAGAGGTACCTGCCAAAATTGAACAAAAACTGATGCAAAATGAATGCTCGGGGCCCAAATCACGCAGTTCGGGGTCCCGAAAATAGGCTGTAGGCACCGAAAGTGGTGTTCGGCCACGAAGTGGGTATCTGAGACCCCAGTGTTCCTCGTTATGATAAAACAGAGGCACTTGCCAAAATTGAACAGAAACCGATGCAAAACGAATGCTCGGGGCCCAAATCACGCAGTTTGGGGTCCCGAAAATAGGCTGTAGGCACCGA
Source organism: Camellia japonica (assembly GCA_030407325.1). Lineage (NCBI taxonomy): Eukaryota > Viridiplantae > Streptophyta > Magnoliopsida > Ericales > Theaceae > Camellia > Camellia japonica. Next base: position 3,289 of record JAPPVO010006083.1, on the reverse strand, counting down.
AAGTGGTATTCGGCCACGAAGTGGGTATCTGAGACCCCAGTGTTCCTCGTTATGATAAAACAGAGGCACTTGCCAAAATTGAACAGAAACCGGTGCAAAATGAATGCTCGGGGCCCAAACCGCGAGGTTCGGGGCCCGAAAACCGGCTGTAAGCACCGAAAGTGGCATTCAGCCACGAAGTGGGTATCTAAGAATCCAGTGTTTCTCGTTATGATAAAACAGAGGTACCTGCCAAGAACCGGAGGAATCGGAGACGGTTGGGCGGTCCCGAACCGAGGCACACGGCCTAACGGCTCCGAAAACCGGGAACCAGGCTCCGAAACGGGCAAAATGGCCTACGGCCACGAAATGTAGCCCACGGCCACTGGGAGATGATCTGCTAGACCTCTCCCTCCCCTCGGGAAGAAAACAGAGAGAAACCGAGTCTGGTTCGCAAACCGAGGCAAGGCACAAAAGAGGATTCGGAAGTCCGGAGGCAGGGCGCACGGCCGCGACTCTGAGACTTCTGAACGAGCACAATATGCAACATCACCGAGCGCTCAATCGGCGACGTCTGAGTCTTAAGGTCGGTCAAAAATGGGGTGTCTACAGTTGCCCCTCTTTGACAGAACTCGGAAGTCATAACAATGACGGGAGTGAATGTCAAAGCCTAGAGACGACCCATTTTTGACAAGGCCGAAGACTTAGACAATCATACAAGATGAACAGAGATGCGTGCCCGCAGGCAGGGGGCAAAATGCAAAGCGACATGCACAGAGCCAGATGATCATGCAAATGCAGCAAGCTGTAATGAGGCAAGTATTCGCAAATAGATGCAACAATTTTAAGCAAGAATGCAAAGCAACAACTACATTTCATGCAGTTAGGAGTGCGGAGAATGATTCGACTCTCGTCGCGTCTTACACGGAGAAGATACAATACCTGTGCGATTCGTCTGGTCGCACCAGCCTCAAATGAACCGTACATACAATACCGTGCCTGCAAAAGAGAGAAACTCAACAAGAACAATATGCTAACAATATATATTCAATGTGATTCCTGTGGTTCCAAAAGTTTGACACACGTAGTGTCGGCGAGTGAATGCAACACAATGCGAGAAAGGAACGGGCGTGACAACGCATGCTCAAGCATAGAGGCATGGTACACCAAGAAATCATGCATGACAATGCAAAATGTTGATTAGAATGCAAGTTATACGCACAACAATGCAAAATGAGCACGAATCAGGGTGCCCCTCGGTTGCGAAATAACGAGCAAGAAAACGCGCATTTCGGCGAAGGCAACTCAATCACGGCCTCGGTTTCACCTCCCGGAGAGGTTACAACATGTTCAAAAAGGATACACCTTGATTTTGATGAATAATGATGAGACACATATCAGAAATTGCAGCTAAAGTTCCAACGGAGCAAGTCGGCGCCAGAAAGTGCACTTTTCTTGATCTTTTTCGGGTCCCGGGAACTCCGATCTTCCTCAAAATTTGCAGGGAGCTAGAGGGGGGTGTGGGGGAGACTGCCGGCCAAGTGGTGGCCTAGGGGGAGGCTGCCGGCCATGCTGCAAAAAGCAATTGGCCGGCCAGCCAGGAAAGGTGGCCGGCCGGCCACTGCCCAAAAGCAGGGGCATTTTGGTCTTTTTGGTTATTTCTATATATACACACCTCCAATGCCTCCGAAATCACTCCCCCAAGTGTGAAATTCTCTCCTCTTGCTTCCCAAGCCATTTTCTCTTTCAGATCTGCATTTTATACGCGCCCCTCGGCCTTCCACGCAAGTTGTTTTCGCGAAATCCTTCAGTTTTAAGCACTTTGAGCCGACTAAAATTTGATTTCGGAGCTTCTCTTCTCATTTTCAACACTTGAGGTAAGTTTGTCTCAATATTTGGAAAATTTTCCCGGGAGTTGACTTTTGTTGACTTTTCGTTCCCCGAGAGTTGACTTTTGTTGACTTTTTCAATTTTGGCTCATTTTTGCTAATTTTTGCTCCTTTTGCAGATTCCTCAAAATGGCGGGTCATTTTCCTTATGGTGGAGGTCTCCCGGGTGCCGGAGATGATTTTGACATTATGGCATTGCCCCGAGGTCCGGCCTTTTATTCCCGGGAGGTACGCCCGCCGGCACATAGGCTTCCGCGAGCAGTTTTCCGTCATTTCACCGAGTTCAACGATCGGGTACCCGGGGATCTTCTTTTGCGAGAGCCGGAGCAGCACCTCTCTCACGAGGCACGAGAGGTATTTTACTTCATTTGCTGTATATTTTCTACATTTTGTAGCTTTGCCATGCTTGAACATGCGGTTTAGCTTATGACATAGTACTTTGCCTGCATTCTGAATATGCAACTCAAACACTTGAATTGCTGAACACACGGCCCACTGACTGATTGATTGTGAACACACGGCACACATTAGTTAAGCATTGAACCACGGCTCAAACACTGATTTGTCGAACACACAGCCCGAATTCGAAGGTGAACACACGGCGCACATTGACTACGAGTAGACCACCACAGTCCCAAACTCTGATTTTCTGAACACACAGTCCAAGTTGATGATGAACACACACCCACACTGATTAGGATTGAACACACAGCCCAAAACATAGATTTACTGAACACGCAGCCCAGATATGAATAAAGTGAACACGCAGCCCACTGTTTAATGATTTGAACACGCAGCCCAAAACACCGATTTACTGAACACGCAGCCCAGATAGAAATAAAGTGAACACGCAGCCCACTGATTAATGATTTGAACACGCAGCCCAAAACACTGATTTACTGAACACGCAGCCCAGATAGAAATAAAGTGAACACGCAGCCCACTGATAAATGATTTGAACACGCAGCCCAAAACATTGATTTACTGAACACGCAGCCCAGATAGAAATAAAGTGAACACGCAGCCCACTGATAAATGATTTGAACACGCAGCCCAAAACACTGATTTACTGAACACGCAGCCCAGGTAGAAATAAAGTGAACACGCAACCCACTGTTTAATGATTTGAACACGCAGCCCAAAACATTGATTTACTGAACACGCAGCCCAGGTAGAAATAAAGTGAACACGCAGCCCACTGTTTAATGATTTGAACACGCAGCCCAAAACACTGATTTACTGAACATGCAGCCCAGATAGAAATAAAGTGAACACGCAGCCCACTGATAAATGATTTGAACACGCAGCCCAAAACACTGATTTACTGAACACGCAGCCCAGGTAGAAATAAGTGAACACGCAGCCCACTGTTTAATGATTTGAACACGCAGCCCAAAACACCAATTTACTGAACACGGCAC
>JAPPVO010006082.1:0-26990 GCA_030407325.1 Camellia japonica | reverse complement strand
TTGTCACATTTGGAAAAAGTACACTAAAGAATTTTATTTTTTTTTAAGTAAAATTTTTGAAGTGTCACATCATACCCGTCAAGTTGTTACATTTAAGAGTCAACGTGACACCCAATGACAGTCATCCATCACACTAACACTGTCAAACCTCCATACACATTACATTCAATGGCATTTTAGTCATTTTATGTACATAAGGACCAAGTGGTGCATAAGAAAATATTTAAGACTATCTGGACCATAAATTCAAAAAAGGGGATTTACCGGTCAATTTCCCTTAAACTTTTACCATTCAAAATTTATTTGATTTTTGTTAAAAAATAAATCTGAATCAATCTTAAAATTTAATAAAGGTTTAGAGTATTTAATTAATTTATTTATTTAACGAAAATCCAAACGAGTTTCTAAGTAATTAACTGTAGCCTTGTTCATACTTTATGGTTATGCCTGAAATTGTTTATAATTTGACTTTATTTAACATAAATTAGTTTCTCTTTTATTTGTCTTTTTCCTATGTCATTTTTAAGAATTCAACCAAAGTTTTTTTTTTTTTATTTATAAAAAAAGTCAATAGGTTGACATTTTAACAAAAAAGTTTGCATTTAAAAAGATATTCTTTATCTAATATTTTCACTATTTTATTTCATTTCTTATGTATAACTTGATGAACCATGATTATGATCATTAACATTACTTGTACTTATAACCTTATCATTCATCTTATTCTACTTTTCTGATTTAAATTATGAATTTGCAATCTATGATTATTTGATATTGTTATCAATTACTTTATGTGTTAGATGTTAGATGGATATGAAGAATGGGTTAAGGGGAAAAAATAGCATTGAGGATGACAGATATTTGATTCAAATGTTTAAAAATGTGACCAAAAAAAAAAAATCATTAGAGCAGAGTATAGAAAAATATGATTTGTGGTTGCCTTCTCCTATCTATCTCTCTCCACTTGCATTTGCGTCATCTAAATTTTTCGCTAATATTTTCTTTCACACATTTCATCGAATGCCAAACTTTTGGTTTAGAAACACTTTTTTCATGAACATGCCAAGTGCTTGATAAAATTCCCAAGCGTGATATAGATGCAAAAACACACCTCTTATTGTAACACACAAAGTATTTGATAAAAATAATCAAACCAAATAGTTTTTTTTGGCTACAATTTTAGTGAAGACAATACCAAGCAAATTTCCTCCTGAATAGAGTATGTGACAATCTTATAGGACAACTAACAACTACAGTAAACAAAACATAAAACCAAACACAAACATAGAAAACAAATAAGTAGATAGGATTTTAAGAAGTGAGTCTCACGAACAATTTTATCCATTTATGTACATTTTGTGCCCAATTTTGTATTTAATTTTTGGGTTGCCAACTGTATGTATAAACTTCATATTCAAATTCTTAAAGCATATTCCCAATCCACCTTGCATTCACATATCAAAGCAAGTTTCATACAACACTACGTACAAAACCGTAGGAAAACTTACTAAATTCAACATGGTAATATTATCGTCATCATTATTGTATCAGAACAAACATGTTAATTACAGTTTCTTGGTCCTCTTTTGGAACCTGAAACTGCACAAACACAAACAAAACCATCCATGGCTTTACCATTTTTGGATCAGCCTCACTTTCCTTGTGTTGAGACTTTATTACAGCACATTAATGTATACAAAATAACCTATTGAAACTCTCAGTCTTGTTGAGAGTTCTTGAGACATCTATGTTTTTAGATATCTCACCTAAAAAATTAATTCCAAAACAGTATGAAAAACTTCATGAAGGAAGAAGTGACTCTTTTCTTTTTGGGCAACTTATAATAATAATATTCTTATATTGTGTCATTCTAGCCTTTATAATTTCGATCGACTCAATTTGGAGCATAAAAATGCATCTTTGAACTGGAATGTATCATGCTTTTTAAAGATAAAATTATAAACTTACTCTACTCAGTTAGTAAATCTTAACCAAGTGACCATTTTTTTAAATCCAAAATCCTAACTAATATTATCAAAATTGAGCCAATTGAGAGGGAACGTATGGACCAAAATGACATGAGGAAGAAAATGTAAGTATGACCCTCATAAAATTTGCCTCTTTTTTATAGAAACCTCTCCAAAAGTAGAGTCACCTCTGGATACCTGCAATCATTGGCAAACTATGTGCAATAGTAATCGATCTAGGATGTCTGGATTTACGGTTCATCCCAGACAATGCCCCTTTTACCATTGGGCTACCCGTGCCGGTTCAACGAAGCCTTCTCACTACAGGACACTGATCTCTTCATCAAAGCAGGCCCTTTTTGCAAAGATCTCCCAATTGAGGAATCACCCATTGATCTCATCAACCTCTGATTGACCTCAACCTTCTTTGCAACATTACCCATATCAAATTCCTTCACTTTCACCAATTGGGAATTTGCATTCCCATCATATTCTTCATATTGTGCATTATCCATAGCAGCACTGATCACTGAAGCCGACGAAAAATCCACAGGCACAGATCTCCTCGTTGGTCGAATCTCATCACCCACCTCTTGCTTCACAGTTTCATGTCTCTTTTCTCCACTTTCAACCCCTAATTCACCTCCTTCCTCTGTTTCTCTCCTCAATTCACCACTACCCTCTGGAATCACAACCCGGGTTTCTGTCACGACCCAAAACCCGCCCCTATGGGTTTAGCACCGTAACCGGCCAGTAATCCGAGATTACCGAAGGCCTGCTTAACAGCAATACAGTAAAACAGAGTACAGGGGCATGGCGGAAGCCAATACAGTAATAAAACAATGTCCAATGAGCTGTGACAGTCTGTATGCAAAAAGACTTTTCATACATACACATATATACGGTACAGAACAGTATGCACAATATTCACAATCATACAAAACAGGGGCCTAATCCCCATAAGACAGTACAGTAATAGTCAGTCTATACAGATACAATACGGTTACAGAGACAGACGGGGAGACTAAAACACCCCTAAGCCATAGCTTGATCAGGCTTGGAACCTCGCAGTGAGGCATAGTGGTTGGCTTGACAAAACTGGAGTTGCCCCGACGCTTCTAGCATTGGTCCGGTGCCTGTACACCTACATATATATATGAGCAGTGAGCTAAAGCCCAGTGAATAACATAATGCGTAAAGAGGTTAGCAAAGAATGTCCCTTCAGTATTTTAACCAGTCGTTTGCCTTGGTAAATCAGTTATACGATCGGTGGCTTACATTTCATGCCATATCAGTCATTTAGAAATCATAGTAATCGTACGTGGCACATCCGTTAGCAGAACGGTACAGTAGTAGTAGTGTCAGTACAGTGACAGTATAGTAGCAGTAACGGTACAATGCAATAACAGTACGGTAGCAGTACAGTAGCAGTAACAATAACAGTGCAGTAACAATAACAATAACAGTAACAGTAACAGTAACAGTAACAGTAACATTTCAGAAAACAGTACAGTTCTTATGGACTCAAGAGGTGTCTCGCACGGGTTCTAGAGGTGGCTCACACTGTAGCACTTAGTTCCGTACAACACTTTGTTCCAGGTTTCACAGATTGGCTTTAAGCCCAGATTTTACATATGTATGGACTCAAGAGGTGTCTCGCACAGATTCTAGAGATGGCTCACACTGTAACACTTAGTTCCGTACAGCACTTTGTTCCATATCAGAAATAAAGAATGACCTCTGGCCTAACAGATCAAACAGTGAATGATGGCCATCATAACAGTAAACAGAAGTTCCAAGATAAGAACTGACAGAGATATCTATGACAGTAGCAGTACAGTACAGTAACAGTAAGTTGCTATGGATGCCACGAATATAGTCCATAATTAAGACATTCAGTTCATTCAGTAGACAGTATTTCCTTCAGAAACAGTTCAGTTGGTCGTTCATAAAATAATCATAATTGAACACATCTTTACAACATTGTTACTCATAGAGTTCTGGGCTACAGATGAGCTAGAGCGTCTCCTTGAAGGCCAACCCTACACAGTAACAGATTGAACACACACAAAGCTACACAGTTGGGAAAGATAATAACTTAGTCCCTAATTTGCCTTAGTGTGTTCTACATCTATATCCTCATTAAGATGTCTTAAACTAGCCTAAGAATGCCTAGAATGGAATGAGGATGCAAGGATGCATTCAGAAGACAGTTTTAGAATTTTCAGAAAACAGGGGTCCCGCTCAAGCGTGACTAACTCCGCTCGAGGGACATGCAATAAAGGTCCCCGCTCGAGCGTCAACTTCCCCGCTCGAGCAGACCAAAAAGTACTGGATGGACGAAATTTACGCTCGATGCCCGCTCGAGCGTGTCACCCAATCTTCCGCTCGAGCGGACATTCCTCCGCTCGAGTGGACTGTAAAACAGTGCAAGATGCTGGGAGCTCGATTTCCCCGCTCGAGCGGCACTTCCCCCGCTCGAGCGGACGACCAAAATCTGGAAAAATCCAGATTCGAACTCCAAGTTCAAAACTCAAGTTTCAAATACCAAATTCGATCCTCTTGGGCCAAATTTCTGGAAAACATTTGTAAACACATAGAATGACATGATTCGAAAGTCAATTTGAGAAATCAAAGCCCAAGGGTGTTTCAATCAAACTCCTTTTCAAACCCATTTCAAATCAAATTTCATGAACATGATACAAACATGACATGCAATTAGCTAGCTTCAAAGCTTCAAATCATGCTCCAAGGAGCCACTTCTTATCAAGACAAGATGAAATCATGGACTTAAACATAATCAAGAGCATGCATGCAACATTTGCCATGAAAACACTCTAAAACTCTTCAATATACACATGCATGCAAGATTAGAGCTACAATTCAACATTTAAACCATTTCTAGACTCAACTCTTCAATTAACATGGAACATGCAAGGACTAGCTTGAATGCATGAGTAAGAAGGCAATTACTCTACCTTAAGTCTCCAATTATGAGTCTAGGAGTTCAATGTTGCTATCACTCTTCAATTCTTCCAAGATTCAAGCCAACTCACAATGAAATCAAGATGAAATCACTCTCTAGGTCTCTCTCTCTCTCTAGAGTCGGTTTTGAGCTCTCAAAATGAGTTGATGAAAAGTTTTGTTGAATGCTTAATGAGGCTCAAAAATGTTATAATAAAGGGCCCACTAACATGGCAATTCCGTAAATAAGGCAACTCTTTGATTTAGTTTATTTTAATCTAATTTAATCATACCGAATCGATTTTCAATTAAATATACCATCAATTCACATAAATTCCAATGATTAAAAAAACATTGATCCATTTCCGATTCGGCCGCCGATAAGGCCTTCAATTTGCAGTTTAAATTACAGAACATGAATAGATCGATTAACAATCGACAGATAGAAAATGCATTTAAACAGTTACAGTCAATCAATCAGTCTCGGATCTCAGTCAGTCAGTTAGTATTTCAATCAATTCAATTATCAATCATAATCAGTCTCAGTTTAGCAGTAATCAGTGCTTAATTAGTAATCAGTGGTGAGGGTAATTACAGTCTCCCCTCCTTATAAAGAGTTTGGTCCTCCAAACTCGAATCATCTTCATTCCGGAAGAAAACAAGATGCATGACCCAATCTCAAACTTAGCAATGCACAGAAACAGAATCATAAATCGTATACGGATATTAGGGTCCGTATTAAAATAGAGTCTTATACATGCTCGGGTTTTAAGGTCAGGGACAGATTCAGATACATGTTCATTTTCATATTCTTGTCCACAGCATACGTAGATGCACAATTCTTGCTTATGTATACATGGTGCATTCATTAGCACTACTAGAGCAGATACAGAACAGATACAGACATGGTAGATACAGAACAGATACAATGCAGAACAGATACAGTACAGAACAGATACAGTCCAGAACAGATACAGTTACGTGATGGTTATGAATAACCAGTTCCATAAAGGAATCCCGAAAACGGGTAACAGAACAGAACAGAACAGATGCTGAGCCCCCCGTGACGAGGCCTCCGGTACGGATAACAGAGTACAGACAGATATACGTTCCATAAAGGAACTTCCGATACCGGGCAGCTAACATGTATCATGAATATTTATCAGAGCTTGAACAGTCACTCAGTACACAGTAAATAGCATTTCAGAAACAAAACTTATTTCGTGACATAGAACGTGAATACATTTGCACAAATTTTTTTTTTTTTTTTTACTGTATTATTGTGCACGTTTCTTATATCAAGTGCTTATCGGGGTTATAGATTGTACTGGCCTCATTTTCAAAAGTAGGTCCCCCGCTAAGTTATAGAGATTCGACTCATTCGGTTCCGAACCATACATTCGGTCTTATTCAATTTGGTTCTCAGTTCGGTAATCCATCACAGTCAGTCCAGTTCATTCGGGAGTTATCGGGAACATAAGGCGAATTTGTACATTACTCCCATTACAGTAGGCAGGGTTCTGGAGTAATCATTCACATACTATTCATCAGTTTCAGTCCTCACAGATTCGATCATACTACGTATCAATACGGAAGCAGTCATACTGATTACATATACTTCCGGATAGTGAGGGTTTATAATCAAAACCAGTTGCTGTCAACAAATCCCATCAGTTCTGAAGTACAGTAATTACCAAAACAATCATTTCCCAGTCAAACAAGTTCATGGTCAAAACGGTAATACCGGGTAAGTAACCACATGTCACATACCTAGTTTCCCCCACATTGTAAGCAAATCTGATAATGGCTTTCTCAATAAGGTTTCCTCAGGTCAATTCGATGAAAGTTCGACCAGGTCATGTCAGATGCAAGTTCTGCCCAATCATTTCAAGTAAAAGTTCAAAGCACAAGCATCCAATAGAAATTCTATCAATTACACAAAGGGTTTCATCAACTCACCGTTTTATCAGATTAGATCGGATAACAGTTCCATTCCTATCATTTCCAGATAAGGTACATGAGTTCATACTAGGTCATTTTGGTACATAGCAGTAGTTTCACAATTAGTCTGAGTTCATCAATTGTCAAACTTACATCAGAGTCCGGTACCATTACAATTCATATCAAAGCAGTACAGGTCATAAACAACTGTTCCTCCCAATAAGTTTACAGGATGGCAGTTATTCACATTGAGAGGTAAGCATCACAGTCAATATAGCAATTTCCAAATAAATCCTTCATATAAGCATATGGTACACAGTAATACATCACACGAGGTTCTCGGTGACACATAATAGTGAGTTGTCATACGAGGTTCCAAATCAGTCATATAGTCACTAAGGCATAGGCTCGCAAGCCTAATCAAACAGTCATGTCAATTCTTCCACAATCACGATTCATAGTCAAGAGTTTATCATTCAGAATCTTTATTCAGTCGCACAATCCCAGAGTAATAGTCCCAACGGTTAAATTATTGAACAAATAACATAACAATCATTCCGAGCAAAGGTATTGTCATGTATGTGCATGTTCAGAGTCTATATAGAATAAAAACTTCAAAAAAATTCCTTAGTGTATTTTTCTTAAACGTAACAACGTGGTGAGTATGATGTGACACTTCAAAAAAATTAAAAACTCTTTAGTGTACTTTTCTCAAATGTGACAACGTGGTGGGTATGATGTGATACGCTAAAAAAATAAACTCCTAAGTGTACTTTTCTCAAACGTGACAACGTGGCGGATATGATGTGACACTTCAAAAAAAATAAAAATTCCTTAGTGTACTTTTTTCAAATGTAATCACGTGGCAGGTATGATGTGACACTTCAAAAAAATAAAAACTCCTTATTGTACTTTTCTCGAACGTAACAACGTGGCAAGTATAATGTGACACTTCAAAAAAGCTAAAAATTCTTTAGTGTACTTTTCTCAAACGTGACAACGTGGCTTGTCACGACCCAAACTCGCCCCTAAGAGTTTGGTCCATGACTTTTATTTATTTATTTTTATTTTTTTTAAGTTGAAAATAAAATAAAATGAACTAATAAATAAATACACCAAATCGCATTTTTAAAAAAAAAAAAAAAAAAAACGCTGTCACGCATGTGCGATATTAATCCACTTACGTGCGGGACCACCACGCACCAGCCCCACACCTGCTTTTAAAGCAGTGTCGAAGTTGGTTTGAAAAAAAAAATTCCCGCATGTGCACTAGAGATGGCCGCACGTGCGTAGATCGTTGCCGCACCAAGCCTCGCACCTGCAATTAAAGCAGTGCCGAATTTGGGCTAGAGGTGCTCTTGCCGCACGTGCGTGGGTTTTTCCGCATGTGCAGGGATTTTTTTTTTCCCTTTTTTTTTTAAAAAAAAAAACAAACCCAAATCACAACCTAAAAATTTTTCAAACCCATTCTACCTTTATTGCACATCTGAAATAAAAATGGTACTTGGAAAACGTCAAAATGTGCAACCAAAGTATAATCTTCTCGCGAAAACCATGGGTACTACTTTTCTCCCTAATAGTGTTTGTAACTTTCCCTATTCTCCAACAGGGTGACAGACTAGGTTGATTCGGTATCCAGAATTGAGGCGCATAAAGCTAACTCGACCTATGGGGCTGCCATACAGAGTTCAAGCCGAGGTGGTTTTGAAGCAATCTCCACACCCCTGGGTGTTTAAACCAGACTCTAATCCCGGAAATTCCAAACCTTTGCGTTCTAGGCTTTGCCATTCGAACTCTAGTTTCCACCGTCTCAGTTGGTCTCATTGGAACTCACTACAAACACAGTTAGGTGGCTATACCAGACCGTCAGATGCCGTTCGGGCACGGTAAACACCAAAGGAATTACACCTTTAGAGGATTTAAAGTCTCCTAGACTCAAAACAATATCTATGGAAAATAGATTGGGTCCGTCAAGTGGACAACCTTAATCATCTCCCATTTCCCAATATCATCCACAAAATGTTTCAATCGTTGGCCATTGACCTTGAAGGTTGTACCATTTTGTGGGTTTTTAATATCAACCGCCCCATACGGAAAGACTTCCATTACCTCATATGGGCCATCCTACCGAGACCGGGGTTTACCTGGGAATAAACGCAATTTGGCATTGAACAGCCACACTTTTTGGTGAGGCTCAAAGGACTTACAAGACATGAGTTTATCATGAATTGCCTTAGTCCTAGCTTTGTAAATTTTAGAGTTCTCATATGCGTCATTACAAAGTTCCTCTAACTCATTAAGTTGGAGTTGCCGGTGGTCACCAACTTTGGTCATATCAAAATTAAACTTCCTAATAGCCCATAAAGCCCGGTGTTCTAACTCAACAGGGAGATGGCACGGTTTTCCAAACACAATATTATACGGAGACATCCCTATGGGTGTCTTGTATGCAGTGCGATAGGCCCAAAGTGCATCCACCAACCTAGTAGGCCAATTGTCACGACCCCATTCCGCCCCTAGTAGAATGGTGCCATGATGGCCAGTAATCCGAGATTACCGAAGGCCAACTTTCGAAATTTCACACACAACAGAGTATAATATATGGGGCTTACATGTGCGGAAGCAATATATGTAAATCTAATTAGTCCATAAGAGCTGTGCATAAGTCAAATGAAATAGCATACATCTTTTCATAACTTTGCAACTTGAATACAATATAATGAAGTGCAAAAATATATCCTGACCAAAAGGCTTCTCAAGCCGACATATACAAAAGAAATTAACTACAAGTCAAGAAGCATGATCTTCAAGATGTTTGCAAAACACGAATCCAAAAACACATCGGCAAAATACATCTAGGCGTCGCCGCCGTCCTGCTCATCACCTACATATATATAGAGATGGTGAGCTTGGATACTCAGTGAATGGTATAAGTAATAAAGGGTTTACATGAATGATATCCGAGATCTTTTAACAAAACAATACATGGGATGAATCAAGTTCATCTATCAAATCTTTCAAAGCTTCAAGGGATGCTTACTAACATCAATATAGTACAAGGGATGACATTCCGGACAAACAAACCCATGCGGTAAAACCGTCAGTGGCAAGGCAAGACAAGACAAGGGAGATATCTCAAACAATGGTGTCGTTGCATTATAGTCCCCGGACACTAAGGACTTGTGCTACAAATGCTTATAGTCCCCTAGCACGTACGAACTTCCAAACTTTGTGCTACAAATGCTTATAGTCCCCTAGCACATACGGACTTCCAAACTTTGTGCTACAAATGCTTATAGTCCCCTAGCACATACGGACTTCCAAGAATGTCATCAAACAAGATATAATACTTGATATACAAAATAGGAATAATCATTCATGCTTACAAATACTTTCCAAAACGAAGCAAACAAGGCTTTTATCAAAACATCGTAACATAGCTTTATTAAAAATACCACTCACATAGTTCTTCAAACATCGGGGTCAAGGCAAGTCCAAGCCCTACAAACACATGGCAAAGTCTGTTGAATGCACTTTCAAACAAGTTTCATATGCATACAGATGATCTTGGCATTCTTCAAAACTAAGTCAAATCAAAATGAAACATTGTTTCTTATCTCGGGAAAACATGCTGGGCACCAACCAGGTCTAGGCCGAGGTTCCACACCTCCTCGCCGAGATGTGGTCCCGAGGGCCACATTCAAGGATATGAAGTCGGGAAAATCTGGGTTTCCCTCTGCTGAAGATCATGAAGAACATGAACATGAAGAACATGAAAAACATGAATGCTCAATCACAACTTGTTATTTCAAAATCTGGGATTTTCATGCTATGAGTTCGAAAACATGGACCTGGGTACCCATGCTTGAAGATCTTATGAAAACAAACACAAAAACATGGAGCTTGTTACAAACTTTCGGATCAAACAAGGCTTTTCTTCAAGAACACATGAACACTAACTTCTCTTTCTAAAACCAACTTTAAATCAATGCATGGCATGCAGAACAGATTCGATCATGCAATGCAGCTAGATGATCAATAAGAGCAACAAGAGTAGATCAAGATTCTAACCTCAGAACACAAATCAAATGGTTTGAACTCTAGGAATCAAGCTTGGGATCTATCTCTCTCTCTAAAGACTTCTTCTCCTTCTCTTAGACCTTCTCTCTCCTCAAGAACAAAGTTATGATACAAAATGATACATCTCTAGGTTTGCCGGCTGACTTAACACTCAGCTCGGACATGTGGCAATGGTTGGTTGGTTCAGCTCAAAAAGGTGACTGACTGAAAAGACAAGACTATGACAAAGCGTGTTCAACAAGCTAGGTTGCAAGGGTACTCCGGCAAGTAACAATCTCGGCTAATAACAAGGCCTCGGCAAGCAAAGGACAATGACCTCGGCTAGAAAGGACAACACTTGGCCTAGCTGTGCCACACCTCGGCCTAGATGTGCCACACCTCGGTCTAGGTCGTACCAGTCCAGGAGCAAGATCACTTGGGTTCAAGGGTAACATCTCGGCCTAGATAATACACATCTCGGCCTTGGTGATAAACACCTCAGCCTAGATGATGACATCTCGGCCAATATGCCAGGGTGCGAGTGGAGGTCAACCAAAGGAAATCCCAAGATGGTTCTAGGTGTAAGAGTATCAAAGGAGCGACCTAGGCTCAAGATGACCGTGGTTCAAACACACACCAAACAAGGAATATAGCATGCGAGTAACACCTATGCAAGACAAGTCAAGGAATGCAAAATGCAACATATCGGGACAAGATCATGTAATACATGCAAGCATGACTAGAGTGGAGTGGGGGTTGTTACACCAATCTTTCCTATCGGATCTCACAGTTTTCTCAAGGATGAGTTTAATCTCCCTATTAGAAACCTCTACTTGTCCACTAGTTTGGGGATGATAGGGAGTGCCAACCTTGTGAGTGATCATATATTTGTGCACCAACGCCTCAAAGAAATGGTTGCAAAAATGTTTGCCACCATCACTAATTATGGCACGTGGGAACCCAAAACGGCAGAAAATTGTCTCATGGAGGAATTTAACCACAACCTTGTGGTTATTCGTTCTGGTAGCCACTGCCTCCACCCACTTGGAGACATAGTCCACAGCCACCAAAATGTATTCAAATCCAAAAGATGGTGGAAAGGGACCCATAAGGTCGATACCCCAAACATCAAAAATCTCAACAATCAAAATGGGGGTCATCGGCATCATATCTCTCCGCGACACAGAGTCCATGCATTGACAATGCTCACAAGCTCTATAGAAGTTATGGGCATCTTTGAAAATAGAGGGCCAATAGAACCCACATTGTAAGACCTTGGCTGCCGTTTTCTGCCCACTGAAATGGCCGCTACATGCATGAGAGTGATAGAAGGTGAGAATGCTATGGGTTTCACTCTCGGGCACACAACGCCGAATCACTTGATCTGGACAATATTTAAACAATTCCGGGTCCTCCCAAAAATAGTGCTTGACTTGTGAGAAAAACTGGTCTTTGTCTTGCTTAGACCAAGTTTTTGGAATTTGACCAACCGCCAAGTAATTCACTATGTGAGCAAACCACGGGAGGGTCGCGTGTGTAACCGCAAGAAGTTGCTCGTCTGGAAACGAGTCATGCAAAGCCAAGGGATCACTCGTGTGCTCAATAAAGATGCGAGATAGATAATCCGCAACTACATTCTCGGACCCTTTCTTATCCCGAATTTCTAGGTCAAACTCCTGAAGGAGAAGAATCCACCTAATCAACCTAGGTTTGGTTTCCTTTTTGGACAGTAAGTACCGCAAAGCAGCATGATCCGTGAACACAATGACCTTAGAACCTAGGAGATAGGACCTGAATTTATCTAGGGCAAAGATCACAGCTAGCAACTCTTTCTCGGTGGTAGTGTAATTCAATTGTGCATCCGAGAGAGTGCAACTAGCATAGTATATAGCATATGGTGCCCTATTAACCCTTTGGCCCAACACAGCCCCAATAGCATAATCTGAGGCATCACACATGATTTCAAAGGGAAGTGACCAATCTGGTGATTTCATGATTGGGGCGGTAGTAAGGGCCATTCTTAGAGTTTCAAAGGCTTTCACACATGCCTCATCAAAGATAAAAGGTGCGTCCTTAGCAAGTAAACTACACAAAGGATGGGATATTTTACTAAAGTCTTTGATGAACCTACGGTAAAAACCTGCATGTCCTAAGAAGGATCGAACTTGACGCACAGAATTGGGTGGAGGAAGGCTTGCAATGAGGTCAACCTTAGCTTTATCAACCTCTATACCTCGAGGGGGCACAATGTGTCCCAACACTATACCCTTTCGAACCATAAAATGGCTCTTTTCCTAACTCAAATTAGGTTTGTCTCCACACAACGAATAAGGACTTTATTTAAGTTCTGAAGACATTCCTCAAAAGATGGCCCAAACACAGAGAAGTCATCCATGAAAACCTCTAAAAATTTCTCCACCATATCTGAAAAAATGGCCATCATACACCGTTGAAAGGTTGCCGGTGCATTACATAGCCCAAAAGGCATGCGCCTATAAGCAAAAGTGCCGAAGGGACATGTGAAGGTGGTCTTTTCCTGGTCAGCAGGGTACACCGGGACTTGATTATACCCCGAGTATCTATCAAGAAAATAATAAAAACCCTGCCCCGCTAACCTCTCAAGAATTTGGTCAATAAATGGTAAAGGGAAATGATCCTTCCTAGTCATGGAATTCAATCTCCTATAATCAATACACACTCGCCACCCAGTAGTGGTTTGTGTGGGGACCAACTCGCCTTGCTCATTTTCAACCACAGTGATGCCTGATTTCTTTGGCACCACTTGGGTGGGACTCACCCACTTACTATCCGAGATGGGGTATATAATACCCGCATCTAGCAATTTCAACACTTCTTTTTTCACCACCTTTTTCATATTGGGATTGAGCCTCCATTGCATTTCCTGAGAAGGTTTTGGCGTCCTCCTCTAAATGTATATGATGCATGCACACGGAGGGATCTATCCCTCGCAAATCAGCCACTGACCACCCTATAGCACTCCGATGTGCCACAAGAACACTCATTAATTGACTCTCCTGCTCAGCAGTCAAGTCCGATGCAATGATGACTGGTAAAGTATCTTGAGGCCCTAAAAATGCATGCTTGAGTGTGGCTGGAAGTGGCTTCAACTCAAGTGTAGGTGGTGTGACTAGAGATGGCTTGGTAGGCTCCCTAGACAGGGGAGGAAGGGACTCAAACCGGGCTTTCCACGGAGGAAAATCCGATGTAGAAGAAGAATTAAGCAAGGCATTCACCTCCTCAACCGACCCGTCAATATCAAACTCCTCGAACCCAAAATGAGCTAAACAAACCTCTAGAGGGTCCTCTACCAGAATGGAGGGTAAAACCTCCTCCACAATCTCATCCACAACATCCACAAATAAGCACTTCTCTCTCTCATGGGGTTGTTGGGATGCTTGGAAAACATTGAGTTTCACTTGCATATTCCCAAATGAAACTTCCATAACCCCGGTGCGACAATTAATGCATGCATTGGCCGTAGCCAAGAAAGGTCGACCTAAGATCACTGGGATTTGCTTCCTCGAATTGGCTTCCGGTTCCATATCTAAAACCAAAAAGTCAACGGGAAAATAAAACCTATCAACCTTTACTAGCACATCCTCAATCATGCCACGTGGCACTTTGAGGGACCGGTCAGCCAATTGGAGGGTAACAGTAGTGGGCTTCAACTCACCAAGCCCGAATTCCTCGTACACAGAGTACGTTAACAAATTGACACTAGCCCCTAAATCTAACAAGGCCCTATCAATGAAATGATCCCCTATAGTACATGCAATGGTTGGGGCACCTCGGTCTTTAAGTTTGGGGGGTGTGTCTCTCAATAGAATGGAGCTTACTTGCTCCATGAGTAAGACCTTTTGGGACACGTGTGTCCTAGATTTACGCTTTTGCGTGCAAAGGTCCTTCAGAAATTTAGCATAGGAGGGTACTTGCTTAATCGCCTCCAACAGGGGGAGGTTAATTTTAACTTGTTTAAACACCTCCATCATCGCTTCCATAGATGCCGTCTTTTTATTGAAAGGGGACGGTGTATCAAGGCATTGGGGAAATGGTTCCTTAGGCACATATGGTGCCTTTGGCTCATGTGAAGTGCTAGGACCTAAGTCGTCCCTCTTAGGTGCTTCTCCCTCACCCTTGCTCTCATTGGGTGTACCACCGTGGTCACCCTTCCTAACCTTAGTTGCATCAGACGCAACTTGCCGAGACTCTAACTCCCTCCCACTTCTCAAAGCAATAATCGCTTGCACCTGCTCGTGGTGCTTTCCATTTCCACCTGACCCCTCTGTCCCATATTGACCCTTAGGGTTGGCCACAGTCTGACTCGGTAGTTTTCCCTCCTCTCTCCTATTCATGTTGTTAGCCATTTGACCTAGTTGGGCCTCTAGCTTGGCAATGAAATGAGTATGGGAGTGAACTACTGGTGCTAACCCCTTAAGTTCTGAGAGAACTTCCAACACCTGAGTCTCAAAAGCAGAGTTGTCTTGAGGAACAAGCGGGGGTTGTGGTTGCCGATATAGTTGTGGTGGTCGGTAGGGTTGCGGTGGTCGGTAAGAAGCTTGGTTGGCAAAATTATTAAAATTCTACCTTGGGGGTGGAGGGTTGTAAGAAGTGCCTTGTGTATGTGGTCTCCATGAAAAATTTGGGTGATTTCTTCATCCCGGGTTATATGTGTTGGAAAATGGGTCATTACTGGGGTTGGAGAATCCTTGAGCCGCATTCACATGCTCTTGGACTAACTCCGGAAATTGTGATGCCGAAGGGCACTCACTCAAATCATGAGCAGGGCTCGCACAAATAGCACATGCCTCGTAAAACTGAGGTTGGTCTTGCTGTATAGGGGCATGTCCTGCAGCTAACAATTGATCCATCTTATGGGACAATGCCTCTACCTGTTGGGCTAACTCTCGGTTTGGCCCTACCTCATAAATGCCCCCTCTCTTCGGGGCTCTCAATCCCACTACTGGTTGCCGAACTTGCCGGGCTGCGGAGGCATGGTGAAGGGAATTATCACTCAAGTTCTCAAATAATTGCCATGCCTCAGCGTCACTTTTGGACATGAATGTCCCACCACATGAAGAATCCACCATTTGGCGGTGAGGCTCAATTAAGCCATAGTAAAAGGTCTGCACAAGTTGCCAATCAGGCACTTGGTGGTGGGGACACTGTTGGAGAAGGTCACGAAATCTTTCCCATGTTTCATGAAATTGCTCGTCATCAATTTGAGCAAAATTGGTGATGGCTCGCCTGAGTTGGTTGGTCTTACCAATGGGAAAGTACTTCTCCAAAAACTTCTGCTGTAATTGGTCCCATGTTGTAATTGAATTAGCTGGTAAGGAGTTCAGCCAATGTTTGGCTTTGTCCTTCAACGAAAAGGGAAATAATTGCAACGTTAGGGCCTCATCAGTGAAGTTCTGAATTTTCACCGTAGAGCAAATTTCCAGAAACTCATGCAGATGTTTATAAGGGTCATCATGAGCTAGTCCATGGAATGATGGGAGCATTTGGATGGTGCTGGACTTAATCTCATAATGAGCAGCAGTGGTGTCAGGTAACTGAATGCATGATGGTGATGTATATGCAGTGGGTGTGAAATAATTCTTAAGGATCCGGTTAGGCCCATTTGGGCCGTTCAGATTTGCCATCTCAAATGGTTCAAAATATGGGTCAGGATATTCAAGCCTAGGAACACGGGAAGAGGCTCTAAGTTGCCTAAGAGTCCTTTCTAGTTCAAGGTCCAAATTCCACAACTCAAGATGACAAGAATGACGCCCGTACATACACTACTCACGCACACACTAAGTTCTGACTCTTGTGCACTAAGTTATGACAGCAAAATACCAAAGACAGAAATACTCACAGCGATTTAACGAAAACGCTTTACTCGTCTTGCGGATGCTTGACGTGTAGACATTGTCCTCAATTTTCTGTTGAGCTCTCGAGTTTTAGCACTTTGGTGCTGTGGTTTCTTGTTTAAAAATTTTTGCTACGCTTCGCTGCACTTCAGTGATGGTTCCAATCGCAAATGCCCTGCACACTTAGCAACACTAAAATATAAAACCCTAAACTAAAAATTAAAATAGGAATGTAACTTTAAATTACTCAATTTCGCCAGAAGTCCCCGGCAACGGCGCCAAAATTTGGTCGCGTCGTTACACATACCAAATATAAACTCTAAACTGTATCAAATTCTTTTAGAATAATGGCAAGTCCAGGTATCGATTCACAGGGACAATTGTGAAATTAAACTAATTTAATCGCTAAATTCCTAAATTAATTTTGATAACAAGATTGACTGATTCATAATCTAATAAGAACTAAATTAAACAAAGCAATTGAACAATTAATTTAAAATAAAATGAATTTACTGAATTGGGGAAAACCTAGGACTATGAATTCACCACTAATTACGTAAATAAGGTTTCGCTTTGAAATCAATTATGCTACGGTTTGAACTAAATAATACTTCGCAACTATAAGTTCGAAGCATTGATCAAGAGAATTATCACGTTCAATGTACAGGCACGAACCATCTCAAATAGTACGAATTGTTCGCTCTCAACTAGGGCAACAAAACGATTCGTCCCTCGTAGTATGGTTCGTCTCATACCTTGAATATGAAAGACAAGAAAACCATTGTATGGAAAGCATTCAACAATCACAAGAGAGCCAAATACTCAAAGAAATAGTGAAAAACATATATTTGAAACTTCTAAACATCCATACAATTGTTCAAACTTTAACATAATCGAAAACTAAAGAGAAAGCCTTATTACATAATTAGGGTTTCATCAAAACCCTAGAAAAGGAGAACCTGGCCACTCATGGAGGAGTGAGAAGAGGTGGAAGAAGGAACGAGCACCATGAGAGACATCTTCAAGCTTCAAAGTCTATTTTTCTTCAAACCCTAGCCTTCCTCCTCTTTCTGATCTTTTCTTGAATATTTTTCAACCCTAATCCAGCTTCCTTTTTTTCTATTTATCTTTCTGCTGTGTTTCCAAACAAGTTCAAAGCATCGACACGCATCCCGAGGCACTGCTGCACGTGCGGCAAAGTCAACGCACGTGCGGAACTTCCTTTTCTCTCCAAATTCTGTATTTTTGCCTGTTTTATGCTCCGACTATGTACAACCTGGTTGACATTAAACAAACATAAAATATAGAATTTGACAAGCTAGTGAAGTTAAAAGATCCTAATTACCGGCCTCAATGTTGCACAATTCGGCCGTAATCAACCAGCCTGTACTTAGGTCTCAAAACAAAATTTTCAAAATATTATTTATTCAAATACAGGGCTTGAAGCGGAAGCAAAACAAAAATAATAAATGTCCATTGAGCTGTGCATACACGATAACATGAAATCAATTAAACCATTTAATGACACTTCCATATTTACATATATAATAACAAAGCTTATATAGATCCCACACACTAAATTTAAGACCTTAAACAAAATTAGGCTTGGTGACACAGCACTACGCCTCAACACGGAGGCACTTCAAGGGTGGCTTGACGGAGAGGTGGACCTTGATACAAACTCTAGTGTTGATCCCTCGATGGCTCACCTACATATATATAAAATAAAAGGGTGAGCTAACGCCCAGTGAGTAATATTAAAGTAAAGAGGTTAATGAATGAAGTCCTTAACATTAAGAAAACATATTTCACAATTCTGAACATTTATCGTAGCCAAATCTATGCTTTTCAATGAAACACATATCTGAAACCATTGCAAAATATTTTCATGGTACGTGGTACACCCACTTATACAAAGGGTCAAATCACATTTCAAAGTAGGACATCCATTCATTCGTAGGAAATAACATGTCATCAACATGAGTCATATAGCGATGTAAAAATATTTGTATTCATATCATATTGTCTGAACGACCTGGGGTCCACGTGTAACAAAACGGCCTCAGGCCCAATCATGTGTCAAAACGATCTTAGGTCCAAACGTATCATATCGTACCACTATATCTCATCATGGAGTAGATGGAACATCGACATGTCTCCACCTCTCCTTGGGCCCAATCATGTATGCATGGACTCAAGAGGTGTCTCGTACGGATTCTAGAGGTGACTCACACTGTAGCACTTAGTTCCGTACAGCACTTTGCTCCATACCAAAATCAATAGGTCTTAAAGACCGAATAATTCATATCATATTGTCATAGCATAAATAGAACGGATAAACAGAACGGCCTTAGGCCCACCATAACATATTACACACAATTCACATTTCTTGTTCATAAAACATTTCATGTTTCTTGGAAACTTGAGCATTTTGACAAAACGCAATAATTAAAGAACCATGTTGTACATAAATTAAAATAGATAATGGAAACATATCTTTACTATATTATTACTCACAGTGATGGGCTTCTGGTAGCAGTTGACGACATCTTCGTCTTGACCTACAACACAATGCACATAGCACAATATATGAATAACCGATCCCTGTAGACACCCCATTTGTGACCGACTTTAAGACTCGGATGTCACCAACCGAGCGCTCGGTGATGTTGCATATTGTGCTCGTCCTGAGGTTTTAGAGTCTCGGCTGCGAGCCTTGCCTCCGGATTTCGGGGCTCTTTTGTGCTTTGCCTCGGTTTGCGAACCAGGTCCCGTTTTCTTCGTTTTCTCTTCCTGAAGGGAGGGAGAGGTCTCGTAGACCATCTCTCAGTGGCCGTAGGCTACGTTTTGTGGTCGTAGGCCATTTTTCCCGTTTGGAGCCCGATTCCCGGCTTTCGGAGCCGTCGGCCGTGTGCCTCAGTTCGGGACCGCTTAACTACCTCCATTTGCTCTGTTTTTTGGCACACACGTTGTTTCCTCCCTTTTGAGGGACACTGTGGCCCGAGAGACCAACTCCATGGTCGAACGCCACTTCCGGTGCCTAACAGTCTGTTTTCGGGGCCCCGAACTGCGTGTTTTGGCCCCCGAACCTTCGTTTTGCATCCGTCTTGGTTCATTTTTGGCAGGGACCTTATTTTCATTGTTAGAAAGGTTATAGGAAGGTGGGAGGCCAGCAATTGTTCTGAAAAACCAGTTTTATTTCTTCATCGCTCTTCACCGCCCGTTTTCTTCACTAGAAAGCTGGTTTTTCCCACTCCCGGGCCACTTTTTCTGACTTTCCACCACATCATTGTGTTGTACACACCTGGGAGGCCACCAATATGGGTAGGCCGGCCAGTAATTGTCCTTGACCCTTTTGAACCCCTCTAAAAAGCTAGTTTTTCTCTCTCCTGGTTCACATTTTCTGGGTTTTGACCATACAGCTGTGTTGCACTCATCTGGGAGGCCATCTTTTTGGGGTGGCCGGCCAGAAATTCTTGTTGACCCTTTTGAACCATGGTCGGCCGACCAGGGGAGGTGGCCGGCCGGCCACCTGGCCCTTTTGCACCTGGTCGGCCATGTTTGTCCCTTCTGGTGCATTCCAGCTGTGCCAGCTGTTTTGCACCAGATCCTCTGCCCAAGGGACTGTCCTTTTGGGGGGATATTTGAATTGGTTTTTCCCTCCTTTTCTTTGGCTCCTCTCCCTCTATATAACCAGCGCCCTACTTCATTTCTAAGGGTTAGAAAATCAGCTGAGGCATTAGTATACATACACCCCCTATATCTATACTTCAAGCCTCCAAACACCCATTTTCTTGGCCATTTTACCCTACACCTCATAGCCTACCACCTCCATCATCCATTCCAGCCCCCTGGAGGTCATTTGCAGAGGTTGAAAGCTCACCAACTTGGTCCAAAAGCTGCTGAAGTTCAGTGCTACAAGGATAAGCTTATATTTTCCCCCTTTTTTGCATATCTTTGCTCTATATCTTAGCTCCTTTTGCTTGCATTTTTGGGCTTCGACCTGAACTAAAAATAGTCTTAATTTGAGCTCATCTTCATGTTTGATCAAGAACTATTTCCTGTTTGAGGTCTTCTACTCCTGCTTTGTGCTTTATCTCTCTTTTAGGGCTTATCTTGCATAATATATTAGCCTTATTTGTGAGCATTTCTGGGCTTTGATGCAAACTGTAAAGTGTCTTATTTTGAGCCCCTCTTCAACTTTGTTGAAGGGCTCTTTACTGTTTGAGACCATCTGCTGCCCCTTGCCCTCTATCTCTCTTTTAGGGTCATTTTTGTGTCATGTTTTAGCCCTACTTGTGAATATTTTCGAGGCTTGATATAAACTGGAAAAAGTCTTTTTTTGGCCTCCTCTTTGAGTTTGTTTAAGGTCTCCTCTCTGTTTGAGGTCATCTTCCCCTATTCATGCTTCATTCCTTCATGATTAGGGCTATGCATTAGAGCACTTGCATTGGCCATGGTTTGGCCTCTTAGCCACTGAAATCCAGTGGATTTTCAGTGGCCTTGATGTGTCTTTGAGCCCCAAAATCATGGAGGGGTGACCCTCTCACCCCTCATTCTTTTTATTAGCATTATTAGCCTTCCAAAGGGACCCTATCTTGCATGCTTTGAAGTCACTTTCCAGGCCTCATTCTGAGGGTTTTAAGGTCTACCTTGGCCCTGTCCGAGGCCCTTTTGGCCATATTTTATGTCTATGTTGCATGTGTAGAGAAATCCCATTCAAGGCCTTTCAAAGAGGCCTTTCTTTGCATGCTTCCGAGACTGATTTCAGGGCCCATTTTGTGAGTTTTAGGGCTGTCGTATTCCATTTCCAGAGGTGGTCTCATCATGTTAAATGTCTATCTTATATGTGCTTAATAACTCCTTGCATGGCCCTCTAAAGGAGCTCATCATTTTTGCACATGTTGGCTGCATTTCAGTGATTATTTGGGCATATTTTCATATGTTTTGTCCACTGATTTTTGCTGGTTTGATGAGATCTCACATGCTTCACATACATGCCATGTAAACCATGTTTGCTAGTCAAAGTTGCATGCTATTTTCGTCCATCATGCTAGCATCTTTTGGTCATGCTTTGAACTAGAAATGTTCATGTTTTGGGACTGCCTTGGCTCTGTCTTTGTGCTTCATGGCCAAATAATGCATGCTTTGTGTAGCTATAAGTCAATACATGTGCTTAGTTTTGAGTTTCGGGGCTCATCTCATGCATCGGGTGTCATATATCCATGATTCGGGATCATTTTGCATCATGTTTCAGTGCTGGAATTTGCATGTTTGAATGCCATGTTTCATGCCTTGCCATGCTTTGTTAGAGTGGCATTTGGTGCCTTAGGTTCGGTCCTCGGTTTGCATGCATATATGCGCGCATTTCGATAGTCTCATTTTCATCTTATGGCTGCTGATGTGAGTGTGGCTGAGGTCCACTCATGTTGGTGTAAGTCCATTATGCATTGTGTATGCCATTTCAATTCATAGCATTGTGTATGTTAGGTTGTATGTTAGAGCATTGTGTATGCCTTGCTACATCGTGCATTGTGTATGCCATCTTATAGCATTGCGTATGCTAGGTTGCATGTTAGGATTGCATTCATGCATGTCGTGCATATTGCATTGTGTTTGGGATAGGAGTTAGCCCAAGCACGGGAAACGAGGGACGTTTCGTATTTCGAGTGACGGAACGTGTTTCAATTCCCGGTCACCGACACTCCAGATTATCCATGATGGAGTCTCGGTCTTGTGGTGTTTTCATGTGCATTCATTTCATATTAAGTCGTGCAATTCGACTCCTCGGCCATCATGCATCGGGATGCGTGATTGATGGCACGAGGATCGAGGCAAACATACATATGTGAAAATACATTGCTATGCCCCTTTCTTGCTCTCTGTTGCAGCAAATCAGAAACCGGCAGTCTTTTGGAGCTTCACGTAATATTCCGGGCTTAATTGTAAACAGAGGCTAATTGGGGCATCGCAATGGATTTCCGCGCAAGGCAACTCAAGCATGCATCATTCATCATTCAGAACAGAGCCGAGGCGGTCCATAGATTTGCGTGCTAGTTTACTATTTTCCTAGTTAAATTTGTTAATTAATTAGGGTTTTGTATTTATTCGGACTATACTATTTATTCGGACTGTATATTATTTATTCAGACCCTCCGAGTGAGGGCACAATTGTAATAAGTGTACGTGCGTGTGATGTATGTCTTCTAACCCCACGCCTTTCTCCCTTTTATTTACCAGCTTATGATGGTTAGATTAGGGCATGTTTCAATTAGCATACAGTATGATAGCATGTTTGCATTCATTCATCTATTTTGCATGCACCGGGCTCAGCGCATCATAACTCACTGCATTGTATTTGAATTCCGAGTTGAATACTTGTTAGCTTTAGCATTCCATATGCCATGTTTAGAATAGTCGGGCCTATCTTAGTTGCATTTTGCATGTGTTGCATTAGGCATTTCTATATAGTTAGGATCATGCACGAATTTCTAACATAGCTTCTGTTTTGGCTTGGAGTACTCGGTAAGTTTTTATGTTTTAGCATCCTTGCATGCGTGTGAGTGACTGCCATGATAGCATGTTTACCATGAGGCTATGTGCTTATGTGTTATAACTGCCTGAATGCCTGTGGGTGAAGGTTGGGTTATTTGGATTGGAACAATTCATTCACTATGAGTTTTAAGCCCACTAGATAGTGGCAAAACTATGTTTTTCTAAACCCACCCGAGGGTGGCAAAATCCGCATTTTAAGCCTACTTGCGAGTAGCAAACCACTTTCAAAAAAATAAATATGAAATGTTTTGTTCTAATTCAAGCGATCCAGTCTATACTTGTATGCTGTGCGCATCACATAGTAAATCTAGGCTAATAACCGGAATAAGAATGCATAACGTTTTCAAAATAAGATATCATGGTTAGTAGAGGCCGATCTTTGATCGGGCGAGTGGGGGTGCTCACGAAGTGACCTTCCCCAATCGTACCTAAGTTCCCGAGCCGAGGCAACTTTGGTGATGACGGACACGTGGCCTTAGGCAATGAGTCAGGGTTTCCTAAATTCCCCCAAAATAAAATATTTAGGTGGCGACTCTGTATCTGGCAAAGCAGTCCATGTTTGGCACTTCTTTTCTAAAAATCTGTTTTCTCAAAACGATTTGCCGGATTTGGACTCTTTAGTTCAGATTATGAACCGTGACAATTTGAGTCCGAACTGTAGTGAGCCCAAAATGAACAGAACGGGACTCATCCTCTCGAGGCGTTCGGGGACGTCTACAGTTTCTGGCAACTCTGCTGGGGAGTTAGAGAGCTTGACTCGAACTCATGATATCTTGTTTTGATTACACTTATGTGTTTCTTTGCATTGCATGTGCATTGGTGCGCCTAGGACACCGTGTTTGCCATTTGCTATTCCTGAGCGGTTTGCCAGAGGCTGCGTGCCATAAAGCTTACCGGTTACGGGCTCTGCCGTATGGAAACACAAACCCCGGTTTTACCGGGGCACCCTTTTGACCATTCGACCTAGTGCATATTCGGAATCCGTAGTGACCATTCCAAACTAGGACAGGTTGCTTACCCGATGTAGGTTGTTTGAAACCGCTGCGTGCGTAGTGAAACCCTAGCTCCTGACAAAATAGGACAGGGAAACCCTACCCCAACATAGGGGTGTTTTGGCTCTCACTTGTTTGCTATGTGCTTTTAGAGTGCGTCTCGACAGGAATGCATGTATCAATTTACAAGTTTGAGTATCAAGCCTACGGGCACCAGTTCAGTATTTTGGGAATCAGTTATCTGCGAGTATCCGATTCAGTTTTGGGAGAGCAGTGATTTTGGGGAACAGTGATCAGTAGTAGAGTACAGTTATTCAACTATGCTTGTTCCTGTTCTGATTGGGCCGAAATGCTGCGTGTTTTCTCTTTCAAGGGGGGTTCAGAGATTTAGTACAGAATAGCCAGTGTTCTCCTTTCTGAGGCACGATAGACATCTGATTCGTCAGTCACCATTCAGTTCAGCAGACTTATGATGACGCAAAGTTCAGAGGAAATTGTGGTTATAGCAGCCGCATTAGACCAAGGAATCATCTTGCAGGATGAGACCAATGTCGATGTACCGCATCCGCCCAGGTCGCCTGCCGCGCGCCCGGTCTGGACGCCACAGTTGTGTCAAGCTCGTGAGCCCACCACGTTTGAATTGATGGGAATGATCGGCGATCTTCAGCGATCTGTGGCTGATCTCGCCTACAGGATTTCGGCTTCACCACCAACCACATCCTACGCCGGGAACTTCGTACCGCAGGAGCCCCCGCTACTGGGGCGAATTGTGATCGAGCTCAGCCAACCTGAGGCTGTCTCAAGCTATGGCCATGAAATGGCAACAACAACCGGGTTTCGCTTTGATATAGCAACCCAGACCCTCGATCAAGCTGAGGCCACAATGCATGATTTGAGTCTGCCTCATTGTCTTGAGTCAGTCTTTTTGATTAACGGTCTATCTTGTTGTATCGAGTCAGTCATGTTGTACAAAGGTCGGGTGATTCCGGGGGTGTTACCTCGGGCATCACCATTTTGTTTTACGTTTGTCTTTTCGTTCTGTTTTGAGTCTGTTTCTGCCTGGAGCCAGTTACATCAACAAATTTGAATGGAACAGCAGTAATTTTCACACTCTTGTATTTGCTTCTGCCTTGTGCCGTTTGTGCCAGAAAATCTAGGATGAATTGGCAGAGCATCTCACCTGCTCTTCTGCACCTTTAAATCATTGTATTGACCTAAGTTTTTCAAAACTTTTTGAACAATGTGTTGAAAACAAAGAGGAAGGAATTCCTCGGGATTTGCAAAAATTTGATCAAGTGAGAGAAAGAGAGGCATGCTAAGCCCTTAATGATTAAGATCATGCTTGTTAGTGTGAGCACTGAGAAGGATCCTGACTTGATCCAGATTGGTTTCGCATTGTCTTCAGCGCGAGCGACTAGTCGCTTTCTTAAAAAATTTTCAAAAAATGTTTTGCGCTGTCCTGCGAAGACCTGTGCGGAATCGCTCTTGAGATTGTGCAGCCTAGGACCGCTCTCAGCCTCAAGATTCAACCCTTTGCTCTCAAAACCTTGAACGCGAATTTAGAATGTTCAACGGCCAACCGCAATGTGAGGCTTGTATGGCCAGATCAGAAGTACCCCTCGAACTAGGGGCAGAAGACGTTAGATAATGCACTCGAAGAGTCAAAGACGAAGGTTGGCAAGAATGTTAAATCCCAGAAGGGAAGAAAGAAGAAAGTTTTGTTGAAGAGCAACCGAGTTCTTATCCACAACACTAGGGGCAAATTCAGCCCCCCATTGGATAAACTCCTGCATCGTCAACGAATAGCAGCCATTCTCCTGGATTCAGACGACTTCAGGATCTCGAAACCATTTGACATGGACAAAGCTACACTTTTACCCTTGAGAGGCTCGCTAGGCCAAAAACCCGGAAGGGTGACCCAGGCAAAAGTTAGAGCAAGAAGAGAAGAAAAAAGAACAAAAAAAAAAGAAGAAAAGAAAAAAAAAAAAAAGAAAAGAAGAAAAAATGAAGAAAATGAAAAGAAAAGATGAAAAAGGAAATGAAAAGAAAAGAAGAACATAGCTCGCAAGGTTGAAACCTAGAAAGGGCGGCCTTGGCAAAAGTCAGAGCGCAAAAGGAGAGGTTAATACCCGAGTGTACCTTAACCCCCCGAACTACGTAAGGCTTGATTCCCATCTTTGGGATACGTAGGTAACTTCATTCTGAAGTCCAGCTGTAAAACACTTCAAATTGATTGTGCCCATGTAATGGTTTTGATCATCTTCGCCTTCTCTGTATCCGAGAATTTGGTTGTGTTCGTCACTCTAAGGACTAACTACAATGCGCTGCAGTGCCATTCAAACAAGGGGCAACTTTCCGTTGCCATTCAATGCGCTGCGGTGCCATTCAAACAAGGGGCAACTTTCCGTTGCCATTCAATGTGCTGCAGTGCCGTTCAAACAAGGGGCAACTTTCCGTTGCCACGCAGCTCCCTCAAGCAAGGGGCAATTTTCCTTCGAATCTGAGGTTGTGCATCTCGAGAGTGGGTTCTATGCTCGTTGAGTAGTGGCCGTTTGCAAAAATAGTTTTGAGAATTTTTAATGAAGTTGACTAATTCTCTCGAAAAGTATTCCATTTTTCCAAAACTAGACCATTTCTTG
>JAPPVO010006081.1:0-23783 GCA_030407325.1 Camellia japonica | reverse complement strand
GATAGCCGAGCCTGCCTAGATTACAACTTTGCATGTGTTGCATTAGACATTTCAGTATGCTTAGGTCCATGCATGGATTTCTGATAAGCTTCTGTTTTGGCTTGGAGTACAATGTAAGTATTTACGCTTTAGCATACCACATGCGTGTGAATGTTGCCATGACAGTATGCTTACCATGCGGCTAAATGCTTACATGAGTAAACTGTTTGAATGCCTGTGGGTGGAGGTTGGATTGCGTGAGTTGGAACAATTCATTGAAATCCGTATTTTAGCCTACTTGCGAGTAGCAAAAACCAACACGTTTTTCGAGACAAAACGGATATGCAATGTTTATTTCCAAGTTAGGCAATCTAGTCTATACTTTTGTGTTGTGCGCATCACATAGTAATTCTAGGTTAATAATTGGGTGAACGCATAAGTTTTCAAACGCATAAATCAATATCGGTTAGTAGAGGCCGGTCTTCGGACCGGGCGAAAGGGGGTGCTCATAGCTGACCTTCCCCGATCGTACCCAAGCTCCCGAGCCAAGTCACTTTGGTGATGACGGACATGTGGCCTTCGGCGCCGAGTCAGGGTTTCCTAAATTCCCCCATTAAAAAATATTTAGGTGGCGACTCTGTAATCTGGCAAAGCAGTCCATGTTTGGCACTACTCTTTCAAAAAAATCAGTTTTCCTTCAAAACGATTTGCCGGATTTGGACTCTTTGGTTCAGATTTAGAACCGCGACACAAAAGGGAGTCCGAACTGTAGCCGAGGTCCCCCGCGGACGTGCTACACCATGGCGAAGTCATATTGTACAGCTTCGACGGCGGGATGTTCATGCGGTTTGCATGGATCTGACATTTGTGGTATCGCCGAACAAAGCCGATACAATCCTCCTCCATGATGGACCAGTAGTAACCCTGTCTGAGGATCTTCCGAGCTAACATTACCCCGTTCATATGCGCTCCATATTCTTCTTCATGGATGGCCTCTATCAGGCTCTTCGATTCTTCGGCATCAACGCACAACTTATGCATTCCCAGATGACCTCTTTTATACATTTAACTCCGCAGATGATGAACTGAGCAGCCATTCTTCTGATTGCCCTCTTATCCTTGGCATTTGCCCTTGGTGGATACGCTTCTTTTTCCAAGAAGTTCCAGACATCGTAATACCAGGGGTTCTCATCTTGAACCTCTTCTATGGCAGCAATTGACTCGTAGGCCGGCGCAAACTTCTGGTCAATGATGATCGGACGCATTCGGACTCCAAAAGGAATGTCTATCATGCAAGATAGAGTTGCTAGTGCATCTGCGAACCTGTTGTTCTCTCTTAACAGATGAGCAAAGTTTAGTTTCTCAAGCCGAGGAATTAACAAGTCCAAGGTCTGGTGATACATTATCATCTTTTCTTCTTTGACTTTCCAGTCTCCTTTCGCTTGAGATACAACAAGGTTCGAGTCCCCGATGACGTCCAACTGTTTTGCCCCTAGTTCCAGGGCTGCTTCTAAACCAGCAATGCATGCTTCATATTCTGCTTCGTTGTTTGAGACCTTGAACCGGAGTTTAAATGCTAGAGGGATACGGGACTTGTCGGGCACTATCAGCAACACCCCTATCCCATACCCGTATTGGTTCGACGCTCCGTCAAAGTACATCGTCCAAAACTCATCGTCGATATGCAATATGGCCTCATCTGGGAATAAGTACTCGACTGCTTCATCCCCTTCCACTGGGTGATCAGCTAGGAACTCTGCTACCGCTCTCCCCTTTACTGACTTGCGAGTCACATACTTCAGATCAAATTCGGAAAGCAATAGCAACCAACGAGCTAGCCTACCCGTAAGTACCGGTTTCTCGAAAAGATATTTGATGGGATCTAATCTTGAAACCAACATTACAGAGTGAGCTAACAGGTAGTGCCACAGCTTCCTGGTAGCCCATACCAAGGCTAGGCAAGCCTTTTCCAACGGTGTGTAGCGGGTTTCATAATCCAACATCTTCTTGCTGAGATAGTAGATAGCCTTTTCCACTTTATCCTCTGATTCCTGCGCAAGCATGCAGCCCATCGTAGTTTCAGTC
Organism: Camellia japonica; assembly: GCA_030407325.1. Lineage (NCBI taxonomy): Eukaryota > Viridiplantae > Streptophyta > Magnoliopsida > Ericales > Theaceae > Camellia > Camellia japonica. Next base: position 21,719 of record JAPPVO010006081.1, on the reverse strand, counting down.
ACTGAAAGGTACAATATCAACGGTTTTTTCGGCTCAGGCGGTGACAACACGGGTGGGTTCTGTAAGTATTCCTTGATCTGTTCAAAAGCAGCTTGGCATCGGCCGTCCCATTGGAATTTCTTTCCTTTCTTCAGGAGACCAAAAAGTGGTTCACAAGTCAAGGTTAATTTTGAGATAAACCGTCTTATGAATTGCACTTTACCCAGAAAGCCTCGCACCTCCTTTTCAGTCCTTGGTGGTGGCATTTCTAAGATGGCCTTGATTTTGGAAGGGTCGACTTCGATACCTCTCTGTGTAATCAGAAACCCCGGCATTTTCCCTACTGTAACACCGAACGTACACTTCTGAGGATTCAGCCACAACCGAAATTGTTTGATCCTTTGGAAGAACTTTTGCAAGGCGGTGTAGTGACCCTCTCTTTCTTTGGACTTGACAATCATGTCGTCCATATACACCTCAACCTCTTTGTCGATCATGTCATGTAATATCGTGGTCACGGCCCGTTGATATGTAGCTCCAGCATTCTTCAACCCAAATGGCATCACCTTGTAACATTAAGTCCCTCACGGGGTGGTGAAAGCAGTCTTCTCTCGGTCTTCAGGTGCCATCACTATCTAATTATAGCCTGCGAATCCATCCATGAACGAAAGCAAAGCATGCCCCACTGTGAAGTCCACTAACTCATTAATATGCGGCAAGGGAAAGTCGTCCTTCGGACTGGCTTTGTTTAGATCCCTGAAATCCACGCATACCCGGATCCTGCCATCCTTCTTCGGCACCGGAACAATGTTGGCCAACCAAGTTGGGTATTCGGATACCAACAGGAACCCCGCGTCAATTTGCTTGGTGACCTCTTCTTTAATCTTGAGGGCCCAGTCCGGGCGGATCCTTCTGAGTTTCTGTTTAACGGGTCGGGCCACGGGGTCAAGAGGGATCTGATGTTGTACAATCTCAGGATCGATTCCAGGCATGTCTTCGTAGGACCACGCAAAAACATCTTTGAAATCTTTTAATAAAGCGACTAAGCGCTCGTGTTCCTCCGAAGACAACGTGGACCCGATCTGGACCAGCCGCGGGTCCTCCTCAGTACCAACATTAATAGTAGTGATTTCATCAACTAAAGGTTTAACAAATCTTTCCTGCTCTTGATCAATTAAGCGTTGCAAAACCGGAGGAATTTTCCCCGTCGTTTTCATCAAAATTTTGAAAGTCCTGATTAATACAATAAATCAAGGGCACAGAAAAGTACTCAGAAACCACATCCATTCCATTCTCATTAAGCATTTCCAAATCGTCCGATTCTTCTGTTACAACAGACTCAAAAGAGAAAGAAAAAGACGACCTAGACAGGACTGTGGTATCCGGGTTATCACCCCCAAGATTACCAGACTCAGACTCAGACTCAGTCGAGCTGGAACCTGATTCCGACTCACTACCTGACCTGGTGCTGCTTGACAAAAATCCCTCCTCGTACTGCCAGATGAGAGAGGGTGCGATGGATGCATCCAAAATGTTTGACGGTGGGCTCGCAGCTGTTTCATTCCCAATCATGGACACCGAGAAGTTATCCCCCAAGCACTTCTGTACGATCGGAGGATCTGAAAAGTAGACAAGCCAGCGCTACCCCCATTTCAATTTCAGCACTCTCGGAATCCACATTTTTACACTACTCAACCTCAGCTGATGGGTCTGTCTGCTCCTTGGCAACATCATCCCCGGATAACTGCAGGTTGAAGAAGATCTCAAACCCCGGCAGGCGCCTCCTCTCGGCATTCAGCCATGGCTCTGGAAAGCCACAAAATGGAAAGTCCTCCTCCTCCCGGACGAAGCGTCCATTTAGGGTACCCTGGATGGGTCGGTGCATCAACTAAAAAGGCTTCCCCGCCTTCTTTGCTTTGGCTCTCCTGGCCATCTCCTTGTCTTTCCTTACCCAGTCCTCTTTGGTGGGCAGATAACCCAAGCCAAAGGTATGCGGGTTGTGTGGCACTTCGGCCGATACTGCGATGCCTTTCCGGCCACTCTTTCCCAATCCTATCCCGGGGATGTATTGAAGCTTGTTCATGAGGTATATTGATTGTGCGCTAACATACACCCCCTCATCAACAGCCAAGATGTTTTGCACGACTCGAGCCTCAGCCAGAGTAAACCCCGATAAGAACAAATCCTCCGTGCCGTGCTCGATTTCCAAGACTGGTGTAGACACTTCTGGCAGTGGATGGATTGACGAATTCCCGAAAACAATGGCCACCCCCTTCCCGTGGGGGTATTTCAACATCTGGTGTAAGGTGGAAGAGACTGCCTTTACCTGGTGCAACCACGGTTGCCCCAAAAGTAGGTTAAAGGTTGCGGGAACATCCAAGACATGGAAATCGATCTCGTGTTGTCCCAGACCAACCTGGGTCTGAATTTTGACAGTCCCCATCACCTCCCTACTTGTGTTATCATACGCCCGAATCACCTGGGCAGTTGGCACGAAGTCCGCGGGCTTTAACCCGATTACATAGGCTGCCCTTGACGGGCACACATTAATAGCGGATCCCGTGTCGACAAGAACCACCGATATCCATTTGCTTCTATACTCCACAGAGATGTAGAGCGGTTTGTTATGATTCACGCCCTCAGGCGGCAATTCTTTGTCAAAAAAGGTCAACGTCGGGGAACCTCCTCCCGGAAAGACCAGTCCCACCAGCTGTTCAGGCGTGGCGTCTATTGAGAGTTTGGCCTTGTCCATAGCTGATAGAACAGCCTGTCTGTGAATACGTGAAGCCATAAGCAATCCCCAGATGGAGGTGTCTGCTTGTATCTTTTTCAACTGCTTCAGTACGGCCTCTTCTTCAAGTTGCTTCTCTTTCTGTTTCTCCACCTCCTTGTCCTTCCCGGACACCTCTGGCTGATCTAGGTGTGGGGGCTTGAAATACCCCGCCCACTCCTAGTCATATGGTCTACTTCACCAATGTACCAGGTATCATCCGGTTGATTGCTTCCCCAATCCTCATCCGTGTGGGCAAGACATAAATCATCGTCCTCCCACCACATTCCATCAGCAGCTAATAGACACCTGTCCGGCTCCGTTACAAAAATCTTTGTGCCCGCAGCACCTTGCGTTCTTGTACTCGCAGTACATTCTATTCTTGTGCACACAGCACTCTCAACCCCCACAGGAGTTTTAGCCTTTCTGGCTCTTTCAGAATCTTCGATCCCTTCTTGTTCTCACTACTTCAACACAGCCTGTTCAACATTTCCTGTATTCACAATGCCCAAGTCCCGAGCGAAATTCTTAGCACCGGGGCTCTCCGGCGATGCATTCTGATCCCCGGCCCTTCCGGCCACAATTGATGTCCTTGCCTCTGATGGGCCCTGTTCTAGTTGAGATTCTTCAACAACATCTGGTTGGTCGTCAAGCCACCCTGTGATCTCTGCTGACTCCTCAAAATCGAACTAGTTGACTGCACTGTCCCCCGGGCCTTGTTCGTTGAAAATCTAGAGGTTAGCAAAGTCCCCTTCCAGAGTTGCTAAGTCATCTATCCTCTGATCAAATCCATCCCCCCACAGTACGCAAATTTCTGCCTCCACCGACAATTCCACATTTGACCTAATCTGACTTGCTGACGCAATGTAGTCACTCAGATTGTACACCTCCTCAGCAAAGCTCCCCAATTCTTCAGTCCCTGAACCCACTGTACCATTTTCTTCCGAAATCATCCCTATTCTGTCTTCGACAGCCACCACCATTGGTTCGGGTTGGGTTTGAGAGATGTCCAACATGCACAAGTCAGTGCTGTCGGGAAGGAACACCTCCGGCTTGGCTAGGTGGGACAGGGTGATATATATGCTGGGGTCGTATGACATGACCCCAGTCTGGATAAAGTTGATCCGTTTGCGAGGTGGAGCTTGGTTGTGTGGTGGGAGAGGGTTGGTTGTGATGTTGGGGTTTTCTGGTGGCACAATCACCCTGTTGTCAACGAGATCCTAAATCTCGTGACGCAATCTAAAACAGTGGTCGGTATCATGACCATGTTGTTGGTGAAAGGTGCAATACTTCGCCGGGTTTTGAGAGGGAGGTAGTGGATTTGGCAATGGCTTCGGCTCCAGGGGCTTCAAGTGCCCTTTCCTGATTAATACCCCCAGAGCTTTGGACAGGGGCATATATAAAGGCGTGAAGGTTCTTTGGCCTCGAGGTTGGAATTTGGTTGCTTGTGTGTTACTCCCGGATGCACCGGAGAATGGTGTAGCTGCCGGGGTTCTTGGAGGGGTGGTGGTGACCATGCTTACCTCTGAAGCTCTAGCAGTTGCAGCACTGCTTGTGCCTGCATTGTTGTTGCGGTTGAAGGTTCTCCTGGGTTGCTCTTTGTCATTATCAATCAAGCCCTGCTTCAAGGCATCCTTGATCTGTACTCCCATCTCATGCAGATCTGAAAAGGTAGGGAAGGGGAGCACGATCATTTTCTGTATAAGCTTGGGCTGGAGATTGCGCACAATCATCCGAATCTGATCCTTGTCAATGGGCCTAGTGGTCATCATTGGGGCCTTGGCCCTCCAACGGGCTACGAATTCAGAGAAACTCTCCTTAGGCTCCTGCCTTGTTGTCTCGAGATCACGGGTTGTAATCTCGATTTGCGTGTTATAGGAGTACTGAGCGACAAAAGCCTCGGCCATCTCATCCCAATTCCTCTTGACATCGTCTTCCAATTTTGCGTACCAGATGGCCGCCACACCCGACAGGGTCCGGTCAAACAATAAAAGCTTTTGTAGTCTGGTGAGGCCCATCGGCCTTAGTATGTCCAAAAACAAACGGAGATGCACCATGGGATCCCCAGACCCATCAAAGCGGTCGATTTGTGGCATCTTGAACCGATCTGGCAGCGTCACAGCCGCGTCAGTATACTCATCCTCGATGTTTGGGATGGACTTTACCCCTTGAGATTTCTTGAACAACTTCTCAAGCTTGCTCAACTTCAATGCTGTAGGGTCCACCTCGAACTCAAAGGGAGAGTCCGGTTGATTGATAGGCATAGGTGCCTTGGATAGTTGGGGTAGAATTGGGGGCGGAGCTGGCCCTGTCGAAATATCCGTGTCTCCCTCGACATTTGGTGCCTCCCTGGGTGCTGGAACTCCTGGTGGGGGAGGAGCCTGGTGTGAAGCAGATGCCCCGGTTTGTTGTTGCAGCTTGACAATTAACTCTACCTGCTAGGTCATGACCATAGCCTGCTGTTTGGCAAATTCCGCTTGACGAGCAGCGTCCTCCTGCATGAGTTTCATACTTTCTTGGAGTTGGCGCACCATTTCCTCCATCCCTGCCATGTTCTGCTGTTCCAGCTGACTGACTGGTATATCTATCTCTGTGGTAAAAACTGAAGCCTCAGCCTGACTGTCCACTGACGGGATAGACCACTGTTCTGGCAACCTCTGCTCGGATACACTGCGTCTTCTCGACCTCCGTCTGATAACCGGGGGTAAGGAACAAAACACTGGTTGTCCGTCGACCAGATCCTCAGATCGATTGAGTCGGCGACCTCTAGTCCAGAGTGCTTGGGGAATATCTGCTTGGTCTGAAGCAATTGTGCTAAACTACCTAGCAAAAAGATAAATAAAGCAATAATAAGGAAATAAACAACCAGACAAACGGCAGCATAACAGCGTAAATAAACACACAACACACAGTTGGGCATCACAACACACAGTTGATAAGCTAAATAGACTGTTCTCAAATACTGATCATTGTTCCCAAATCACTGCCCCCAAAACTGAATCTGATACCCGCAGAGTAATGTTAGCCCGAAAGATTCTCAGGCAGGGCTATTACTGGTCAACCATAGAGGAGAATTGTATTGGTTTTGTTTGGCGATGCCACAAATCCCAAATTCATGCAAATCGCATGAATATTCCGCCGTCGAAGCTATACAACATGACTTCGCCATGGCCTTTTTCAGTCTGGGGAATTGATGTTATTGGGGCAGTTACGCCGAAAGGCTCGAATGGGCATGAATATATCCTAGTGGCAATAGACTATTTTAGAAAGTGGGTCGAGGCCCAATCCTATGCAGTGCTGAAAGCGTCGCATGTAGCCAAGTTCATTAGGAATAACATTATTTGTCGTTATGGGGTCCCAAATGAGATCGTTTCAGACAATGGCTCACATTTCAAGAGAGAAGTGATCGACTTGTTGGAGAAGTACAACGTGGCTTTTCATAAGTTATCTACATATTGGCCGCAAACCAACAGAGCTGTTGAGGCCGCCAACAAGAACATCAAGCACATTTTGCAGAAAATGATTGAGACTTACAGGGACTGGCCAGACAAATTACCATTTGCTCTCTGGGGCTACATGACATCAATTCGAACATCTACTGGGGCAACTCCGTATTCTCTGGTTTATGGGATAGAAGCTGATCTACCGATTGAGTTAGAGGTTCCGTCGTTGCGGGTTATGGCTAAGTGCCAAATAGCAAAAGCGGATTGGCAGCAGAGCAGGTTCGAGGAACTGATGCTGTTCGACAAGAGGAGACTAAAAGCACTGTACCATGTCCAAGGATATCAACGCAGAATTGCCAGGGCTTTTAACAAGAAAGTTAAGTCCAAGAATCTTAAGGAAGGAGATTTGGTGCTGAAAGACAACCGAGCTCCCATCTATGACCCTAGGGGCAAGTTCAGACCCAATTGGACTGGCCCTTGTATCATCAAATCAATTTGGTCGGATCGAGCCGTCATTCTTATGGACTTAGATGGCTTCGAATTCTCCCAGCCAATCAACATGGACAAGTTGAAGAAATACTATCCTTGAGTGGCTCGCTAGGCCAAAAATGCAGAAGGGCGACCTAGGCAAAAGTTAGACCACAAAAAATTTGAAAAAAGAAAATCTGAGCTTGCAAGGTTGAAAACCCAGAAAGGGTGGCCGTGGCAAAAGTTAGAGCATAAAAGGAAAGTGTTAATACCCGAGTGAACCCGATCAGAACTACGTAAGGCTTGATTCCCATCTTCAGGATACGTAGGCAACTTCATTCTGAAGCTCAGCCGTAAACACTTCCAAATCAACTGTGTCCATGTGTTTGATCAAGGCATCTTTGTCCACTCATTATCTGAAAGATCGGTTGTGATCCTTACCTTGAGAGAAGAGCTGATTACAGTGCTAAGCAGTGCTATTCAGTCTAGGGACAACTTTCCATTTGCTGGATTCGGGGTTGTAAATCTCGAGGATAGATTCCATGTGTGTCAAGTTGTGATCCTTATCAAAAATGGTTTTGAATAGTTTTAATAAAAGTTGATTTTGTTCAAAATTAATCTTTTTACAACTTAGACCATTTTTGGACCAAAAGGAAAACTTTCAGTGCCCACAACTCCAATTTCATTGATTTCAATACAAAGTTCTCCATCTCTCGATGCAAATCAAAGTTGCTTTTTATTACATTCGAAAGGAAAAACTTGAAAGTACAGATCAAAGCAATAAACTTGGGGCACAATGAGTCAGGTGTTCCTACATCCCCTCCTAGAGCTTATGAAAGCTTCAGATGCTAAAGTAGGCCCGGTTTGTGCCTTTTCTTTGAGCCAGGCTATGAATTCAACAGATAAGGCGCAGTTGAAACTAAAGGCAGGAACCAGAAGTTCTCTCGTCTTCCAAGTAGTGGGATATCAAGCTAGTTGTGAACCTCAGATTGGAAATGAAACCGGGTACTCTACTCCCTCTTCTGGGCAAGTCTAGTTATATCCGAACTGATGCCTGAACTGAAATGGAAAATAGAAGACACAGTGTGTCAAGCCAACCAGCGGAATGCCGAGTTGCCGAGCCATGCTGTAGCTCATCTCGGGCAGATCAAATTAGAGGCAACGCCAAGTAATGTCAGCAGCGGACCTGTTGCACATTCAATGGCACCACCACCCCTCGTTCAGGAAATTAACTAGCCGTTCATGAAAAAAATAGCCTCGTGCTAAATATGCAGGACAAGAGTCCACTACCTATCCATGAGCCATATCTGGGGAGGGATAAAAGACAAGAGAGATTAAAGAATAGAGAGGTGTATGTGGAGAGAAAAAGTGAGGAAGGGTTTTGAGAGAAAAACAGAGCATGAGTACAGAGTGATGTGAGAAACACATATGAGATAGGGTGGGAAACATTACCTGTAAAAGTAGTGGACTTCCTGCCAATTTGGTTGTCTCCCGCCGATGGAAGGCATCCAAGCCCATCAAAGTCTCGGCTAGTGTCAAGCCAATGCAACTTTTGTCCTCTTTCAAGCCTTGGGCCACTTCGATCAAGCAAATGCTAGACCCTTCGAAACTTGGGACAAGTAGAAAATAAGCCAACATACACAAACAAAAGGCATGCTGCCGAAAACTCTGCCAAAGACGGTCGCCGCGGTCACCGGCGTGAGAAAATCGATGAATGGGACTTGGAATATCCAGCTCTCCGTTGTGAACCAATGATCGAGCTTCATGTAAAGTGAGCCCACACATCCTTCCTAAAGCTTGGATATGACCAAAATGAGACTGGGGCAGGATTTCCTCGTCACGCTGGAATTCCATGAAAACTTGGAATTCTTCAAATGTAGGGCATATCTCTTGCCCTCCAAAGCTGAAAACATGTGTAATCGGGTTCCAACACCTAACCGCGACATGTAGGAATGGAAAACACAGTGGGGGTACGACTTAGTGGGAATAGTGCATTTATCCCGAAACTCCAGAAATTCACTTTTTCCGAGCCATCTAAAGTTACAATCCAATTTGAGAGTGTTTCGGTGAAGAATGGCTCCATTTGTGGCAAAAACAGAGCTGGAATGAAGAAACTACGAAGTCCCAACTTTTGTAGGAGATAAGGCACTGAGTGGAAGACAGGTGGCAGCAATCTGGAGGCCCCTTGCACTGATGGCAGACCGGCCAGTGCTGGTAGCCGACCGGCCACCTTTTGTAGCCGACCGGCCACCATTGGTGGCCGACAGCCTCTGTTCATAGCCGATGGCCTCCTGGTTTGTCCTCTAGTCAATTTGTATATCGAGAGGGCTGAGAACCTGTGTTTTGTTCTGCTCTTGGTGCATTCTGCTATTTTCTTTTTAGTAGTCTTGTTGAGTCACTTTTAAGTTGTTTCGATTTGTTTATCGAGTTGTTGTGTTACTTATCGAGTTATATTTGTTTTGTTTCTATTTATCAAGTTATTGTTTTGATTATCGAGTTATCATTATTAGTTGTTCATCGAGTCGTTTTACTCTGTTTGTTATGCATTGGTTGGTTCATTACTTGATTAAGAAAATGCCAATACAATATACGGTGTTCAATTTCCATCAATCTTGTTTTTATGCTATGCGATGTTATGCGGTGCTCATAATGTAAAATACAACATTTTTTCATCAAAAAGCTGTTTTCATTTCGATTATGATTTCTTTTCACAAAAGAGTACAAGTTTTTAAAGAAAATAAAATTGTCTAAGCTGTATAAAGTGCTAACACTAGTAGCAAAAAGAAACCAAGCAAAGACATATGAATTAGCACCAGCAATCTCAGTCTCGAGAGGCCCTCTTCGTCCTCTTCCTGGGCACGGACTCAGAGCTGTTTCCGTTAGCGCCGTTGTTTGTACCTCCCTCTGAACCAGAATCTGAACTAGAGTCATCACCGCTCTCTGCCTCAGAGCCTGGCTCAGTATCATCACCACTGGCGGAACCTGAGCCGAAATCATCGTCTCCGCTCTCAGATGGCTTGATGTGCTGACCCATAGCCTCCTCAGTCTCGCTGGTCTCATCGTCATCATCGCTCATGATAGGCTTTGAAGGGCTCCTCTCATCCCGACCACGATGTCTCCCTCGGCCGCATATCGGAGCCTCTCTCTCTCTCTCCCCCTGCTGCCAGAAGGGGTACTGATGGTCTTGCTACTGCTGCTGCCGATGTTGTCGGTAAAGGTGGGACCTGAAAAGGTAGTTGGTATATGTCAGCCACAATATGTGATGTAAGTATGGTGTGCAGAATGAGTACATACAGAAGTCAGGCACAGAGTATGAATATAGTATGAACATGCAGTATGTCAGATGTAGTGTATCAATGTAGTGTGGGGAAGTGTTCAGTTGAAATGTCAGTTTCAGTGTATCAGTAGAAATGTGATGACCGAAATGCAAGAAAACTGAAGAAATTACATGGATGCCGTGGAAGCCAAGCAGTGCCTCCCTTCTCAAGATCATGCCCTCGAATGAGGCCAACATCTCGAGCAATCCCTCAATGTACCCTGCAAGTGTATTGGGAATGATCAGTGTCCGGAAGGAATGAATATTTGAGTATCTGAGCAAGAGTGGAAAAAAATGAAAGCTATTGTTCATACCGGAGGTGAATCAGGTGCTCTGACATATCTGTGACCAGCCACTGGAGGCTCAATCAGAATCCTGTAAGCCTCTCCGGTGTACCGCCAACCTATCAACTCGGTCGGAAGCTCTGGCCAACCGAAGCTCTATTTGGTGGGGGGCACCCCTCTGGCCCAGCCCCTCGGCGCTCAAGCCCTGCTCGTCGAAGGGGCATCTGCTGCTCTCCCACAACAATCATGAATACCCGTCAAGGGAGGCATGAGGTGCGTCTGGATATATGTCACATAGTCCCCCTCTCCAAGAAAGTAGTCAGCCTCCACGCCTTGTGTAAAGTCGATCACCTCCTGGGAGGAGAGACTCTCTATAGCTCTCATGGATGGCGGATGCGGCAAGGGAACCACCTACAATGGCAAACCCAAGGTCTGGCGCAGGAAGCGCTCGCCTAAGAACCAAGGTCGGCCTACCGGTCCTTCGAGCATAAGCCGGTAACGAGAAGCACCCCAAGCACCAGCAAACTGGTATCTGACACGCTCAGGCATCGTCGCCCAGGGCTGCCACGAGATCTGCAGACAGCAAATACGCAGATTGTTAGTTGCCAGTAAATATGCAATATGAATCAGAGCTGAAGTAAAGTAGATATAACTGTGAGTTTTGAGTTACCTCTTGTAGACGTCCCCGAACGTCTTGGGAGGGAATCCCGTTTTGTTCATTGGGCTCACTACAGTTCAGGACTCAATGTCACGGTCCTGTATCTAATCTCGCAGAGTGCAATGCAAGACCGATGAATCATCAAAGAGTCCAAATCCGACAAATCATTTTTGAAAACATATTTTGTTGAAAGAAGTGCCAAACATGGACTGCTTTGCCAGATACAGAGTCACCACCTAAATATTTATTTTGGGGGAATTTAGGAAACCCTGACTCGTTGCCTAAGGCCACGTGTCCGTCATCACCAAAGTTGCCTCGGCTCGAGAACTTGGGTACGATTGGGGAAGGTCACTTCGTGAGCACCCCCGCTCGCCCGATCAAAGATCGGCCTCTACTAACCATGATATTGAGTTTTGAAAACAATATGAGCTCTTATTCCGGTTATTAGCCTAGGATTACTATGTGATGCGCATAACATACAAGTATAGACTGGATTGCCTAATTTGGAACAAATCATCGCATATCCGTTTGTTTTGAAAATGGATTGAAGTTTGCTACTCACAAGTAGGCTAAAACACGGGTTTTGACGAATTATTCCAACTCAAGCAACCCAACCTTCACCCACAGGCATTCAGGTAGTTATATCACATAAGCTGTGGGAGCCGAATAATTAGAAGAGACAGAAGACGCGTACCCCAGAAATTAGATACTATTCGGCTTCATATTGCGTGATTAGGACGCCGAATGCATTAGTAAAGCCGAATAAACAGAGGTCAGTAGCTCCGAATGAGTAAAAGGTGAATGGGATAAAAGTAGGCTCAGGCCTCGAGGCCCAAAAAAGCAAATATAAATACAAGAACCACAAATTTAGAAAGGCATGTAAGAATCACTTCACTTAACTTAGTATGAAAGCTATCCTGAGTGTATGAACTAACTTGTCCGTCGGAGTGCTAATTCCAGCACCCCCGACCGGAGTGTTTGTATCTTTTCAGGTGACTAGCTGAGGATCACTAGTGTCTCCCAGGATTTGAAGAGTATTTCCAAACCACTTCTCCACTATTGGCGCTGTCTGTGGGAATACTCAAATACATCCATGGCAGGCGTGACTGAAGATCCTCCGATAGCCATTGACAAGACCACACAGAGAGGGGACCTCATTCCAGCAAACTCGCTTGGACCACAAACCATCACAGCAAGACTAGCCTCGGACCTCCGCTCATCGTCAAACCCAACGCAAAAGACAATACAAGCAACCATGGCACAAGCTAGGCAAACCAAACAGAGGTTGGACAACATCATCGCTGAGAACGAACGCCTTCGTCGCGATCTGGCCTCGGAAATAGCAAACTCCAAACAAACGGTGCGCCAGGCTTTTAAGCGACCCCTGAGGGCAGATGATCCACGATCTCGGGCCTGACAGCAAGAAACCAACGGCCGCTATGCCTCAACAGATCATCTCGAGGAGTTGGCAAAGGACAAACGTCTCCACCAATGCGTCCGGAAGAGTGTGGTCGAAACACCCGCCCCTCCGCAGGATGCATTTCCGCTTGACACCGTCCACATGATATATAGCCTACCAACAGCCCCGGCCGTGCATGCGATCCAATCACATCCAGGCCCTCAACAGCAACTCACGCCAGCAAAGCGGCCCCGAGAAACGCCAAGTATCACCTTTGACGATTCTGATTTGATCGGTGTAACACTCCCTCACATCGATCCGTTGGTTGTAGAGCTGCGCATAAACCGGTTCACTGTCGAACGCGTTCTTATCGACCAGGGCAGTACCTCGGAGGTTATGTATTACAAAACCTTCATCAAACTCGGATTCAATGAGTCAAACCTGACTCCATCCCCTTATCCACTATTCGGCTTCAATGCCACTCCAGAGTACCCCTTGGGAAAGATCAGTTTACCCGTTCGAGCAAGCTCCAGAATGGTGGATGTGGAATTCTTGGTCGTCAGGCTGCCTTCACCGTACAATCTCATCATGGGGCGATCGTGGTTGCATACATTGCAGGCCGTCCCAAGCACCTATCATCAACTGCTACGTTTCCCAACCGAACACGGCATTGAGCAAATCCGCGGATCCTAGAAATCGGCACAAGCATGTTATCTCCTTGCCACCAGAACGCCAAAGGAACTGCAAGTAAACTCCATTGAGGTGCCGAATCGGGAGATCCTGGATGACGTTGGGCGGTGTCCAAATGAGAAGGCCACGGAAGATTTGACCGAGTTGACATTGATGGAAGTCCAGAAAAGTTCTTCATGATCGGCGCCTCTCTGAATCAGGCCGACAGGCAGCAGTTGATCTCTTTCTTGCTCAACAACCATGACATTTTTGCGTGGACTCCGTACGAAATGCCGGGAATAGACCCGTCAGTTTCACAACACCATCTAAATGTCGATCCGAAATGTAAGCCGATCATTCAGAAGGGCCGACGGTCAGCCGCAGAACACACTACCGCCGTTGTTGAAGAGGTAGACAGACTGCTTGACGCCGGGGCAATTAGAGAAGTCACTTACCCTACGTGGCTCTCCAATACACTGGTGGTGAAGAAGAAAAAAGGGACTTGGCGAGTGTGCGTCGACTTCACGGATCTGAACAAGGCTTGCCCCAAAGACTGCTTTCCTCTACCCAGAATCGACCAGCTTGTCGATGCGACGACCCGTCATCAACGCATGAGCTTCCTCGATGCTTACAGAGGCTACCATCAAATCGCCATGCATCCAGATGACCAGGACAAAACTGCCTTCCTCACCCCAAGAGGAACCTACTGCTACAACGTTATGCCCTTTGGGCTGAAGAATGCAGGGGCAACCTACCAAAGATTGGTCACCGCCATGTTCAAAGAGCAACTCGGCCACACTATGGAAGTATACATCGACGATATGGTGGTCAAGTCCAAGGAAGAACAGAATCATATAGCCGATCTAGAAAAGACATTCAGCATCTTACGCAAATACAGAATGAAGCTGAACGCTTCCAAGTGTGCGTTCAGAATCGGCTCTGGCAAATTCCTGGGTTACATCATCAATCACCGAGGAATCGAAGCCAACTCGAGGCAAGTCACAGCAATCTTGGAACTCGGTTCCCCCCGTTCAGTAAAAGAAGTCCAAAAGTTGATGGGGATGGCCGCTGCACTCAACAGGTTCATTAGCCGGTCTACAGATCGCTGTCGACAATTCTTTCGGACACTATGGCAGGGTAAGGCTTTTGAATGGTCCGCCGAATGCGAATCAGGCTTCAACGGACTCAAGACCTACCTCCGCTCAGTACCTCTCTTGACAACACCCGTCGCTGGTGACCCGCTCATCCTATATCTGGCAGTTTCCGATAAGGCCGTCAGCGCCGTACTGTTAAAAGAGAAGGAGGCGGAGCAACGGCCAGTGTATTATGTGAGTAAGGCAATGGTTGACACCGAAACACGCTACCTTCCGCTGGAAAAATTGATCTTAGCCCTAGTCATGGCGGCAAGAAAACTGATGCATTACTTCCAGGGACATAGCATTGGGGTGCCAACAGATTATCCCCTCCGGTTAGTACTATGCAGTACAGAAGCATCGGGACGTGTTTTGAAATGGGCTCTTGAACTCGGCCAATACGACATTCGATTTTTACCAAAAACTGAAATCAAGGGGCAGGTGTTGGCTGACTTTGTTGTCGAATTCACCGGCGAGCTTGCCAACCTCAAACCTGATGAAGCTCGACCAAAAGCTAAAGTTCTACCAAAGCCGAACTGGACAATTTATGTCGGGGATATTTGGCAATTATACTGTGATAGATCATCCAACCAAAGGGGCAGTGGCGCCGGAGTTGTAATAATGTCTCCAGACGGCGCAGTAATTGAGCAGGCCGTCAAGCTTGGCTTCGAAGCATCAAATAACGAAGCCGAATACGAAGCCCTTCTAGCTGGTCTGCAGAATGCGCACCTTCTTGGCGCGCAGTGTCTGCTTGTGTTTTGTGATTCAAAGTTGGTAATCAATCAGCTAAAGGGGGAGTACGCGGCAAGAAACGACCGTATGGTGGCCTACATGAAAACGGCCAATTCCTTGCTGGCGAAATTTGACCATCACGAACTGAACCAAATAACACGCGACCAGAACACACACGCGGATGCCTTGGCGTGCCTAGCCTCCGCCATCAATTCTGAGATCAAACGGACCATCGAAGTAGGTTTCGTCGCGGAGCCGAGTATTGGCCCTTCGGAGGAAATCCATGTCAATGTTATAGAAGCTGCACTAAGCTGGATGGACCCCATTGCTGCATTCCTCTCTTCTGAACAACTCCCAGAGGACAAAAAAGAAGCACACAAGCTGCGAAATAAAGCCCTGCGACACTATCTGGATCCGCAAGGAGGGCTTTACAAAAAATCCTTCTCTATATTTGGAATGCGTGCACCCCGACAAAGTGGAGGAGCTTCTGACGGAGATACATGAGGGCAATTGCGGTGCCCATTCTGGCGGACGCTCCCTAGCCCATCGAGCTATAACGCAGGGATATTATTGGCCAACAATGAGAGCTGACGTGGAGAGTTATGTAAAAAAATGCGAACAGTGCCAAAAATTCTCCCCATTAACCCATCTGCCTGCCGAAGAGTTGAACTCTATTACCAGCCCCTGGCCGTTTGCTCAGTGGGGACTTGATATCGTAGGACCATTGCCCAGGGCCCCAGGGAACAAGCGATTCTTAATCGTCGCGACATACTACTTCACAAAATGGGTCGAAGTGGAGGCTCTAACACATATACGAGATGCCGACATTAAACGCTTTGTATGGAGAAACATCATAACACGATTCGGCATTCCGGGGGCTCTCATCTCAGACAATGGCACCCAGTTTGATTGTGGCGTATATCGAGAGTTATGCAGCAAATATGGCATTCGACCTTACTTCTCGACACTGGCCTACCCCCAAAGCAATGGCCAAGCCGAAGCCTCTAACAAGTCCATCTTGGACGGCATCAAAAAGAGGCTGGAAAAAGCTAAAGGCAAATGGGTCGAAGAATTGCCGAGTGTATTGTGGGCTCATCGTACTACGCCGAGGAGATCCACTGGAGAAACGCCGTTTGCCCTATGCTTTGGAACCTAGGCAATCTTACCCCTGGAAATCGACCTGCCAACTCTGAAATCGCAAGTTTTTGACATGGGCCGAAACGACATGATGCTTGCCCTAGATCTAATTCTAATCGAAGAACGAAGAGACCGCGCCCTGGCATCCATGGCACGGTATCAGCAACAGCTCGCCAAGTCGTATAATCAGCGAGTTCAGTTGCGCCGATACATGCTAGGAGAGCTCGTCCTAAAGAAGGTACTTCCAGCTGACCGGAGACCGGCCGATGGAAAATTGGGTCCAAACTGGGACGGCCCCTATCAAATTGAATCCATCGCAGGAACGGGGGCATATCGGCTCTCAGACATGTTAGGAAGAAGCCTACCACGGCCTTGGAATTCAACACATTTATGTAAATTCTATCACTGACCCGACTTGTGGGCTTTGATACTTGTATATATTTCACTTCTGCAATGCAAACCATCTTTCTTTGTCGTTCAATTCATTTCACAAACCCTATTGCGACGCTCGTCATGACGACGATTCGGAGCCCCCTTAGGGCCGATTAAGTCTCCGGATTCGGAGCCCCCTTTGGTGCATGTCACCTTAGGGCCGATTAAGCCTCCGGATTCGAAGGGCCCTTCGTGGATATCACGATTGGCCAGATTAAGTCTCCGGATTCGGAGCGCCCTTCGTGAATATCATGATTGGCCAAAATTAAGTCTCCGGATTCGGAGCCCCCTTTGGTGCATGTCACCTTAGGGCCGATTAAGCCTCCGGATTCAGAGCGCCCTTCGTGCATATCACGATTGGCCAAAATTAAGTCTCCGGATTCGGAGCCCCTTTTGGTGCATCACACCTTAGGGCTGATTAAGCCTCCGGATTCGGAGCGCCCTTCGTGGATATCACGATTGGCCAAAATTAAGTCTCCGGATTCGGAGCCCCTTTTGGTGCATGACACCTTAAGGCCGATTAAGACTCCGGATTCGGAGCGCCCTTCGTGGATATCACGATTGGCCAAAATAAGGCTCCGGATTCGGAGCCCCTTTTGGTGCATGACACCTTAAGGCCGATTAAGCCTATTGATGCCGACTAGGACTCCGGATTCGGAGTGCCCTTCATGGATATCACGACTGGCCTTTCTGAGAGATTTACTCGGACCACTTGATTGGCCGAATAAATATTCACTAAGAATCGTTCTTAATTCAGGATGGACAATGCATGTCTAAATATTTATGCCACGCAACACAAAACTTGCCAGTAAGTTGAAATAATACGATTAATTAAGCACATAACATTTCAAGACCAAACACAAATGTTGAAAATAAAAGAAATTCTATTTATTCGGCGCGAAGTCTATTAATTCGGCACCCTCATCGTCACTCTTCTTAATTTCGAAATCGGGATAAGGAAAGTAGTGGCGATGATACAGGGGGGAGGCCGAATCAATGCCCACGGCTTCGAGAGATTCCTCGATTTGAAGGGCCTTGATCCAGCCGTGCTTGAATCCACGATTTTCACATCGACAGACCTCCTCGGCAAGGTCCTGTTTGGTCTTCTCTATCTCGACCTTCAGGCCGTCCTGAAACCCCTTTTCATAACCCGAGGTCCGTTGGGTTCCTCTCTCTGCAAGAACCAATTTAGATTGATCGGCCGCAACCGACGCGCTCGCTCGAACATTTTCCAGCTCCCGAAGCTCACGCTCAGCCTTTTCTGCGCGAATCTCCAAACAGCGATTCCTTTCGTCCTTTTTCTCGCTATCACGTCGCACTTCCCGCAGACGCATGTCGACTTCGTAAGCAGTATACAGTCCTTTCACGGCCCCATGAATGCCGTCCCGAAATACTTCGAAATCTCGACGTCCGACCATCGATTGTTGGACTTCCGGCGGGAATATCTGTCGAGTGAACTCGACTGCCACATCTGGGTCTTTAATGATAGAGTCCGCCTCCGTCATTGGCTTATTCCTCACAGAAACCACAAAACTCAACGGCCGTGGCGTCGCATCAGGCTCGATTCTAGGTCGCGGGCGCGGAGAATTTCCCCGTTGTTGACTGTCCTTTCGGGGCGATCTGCTTCAATGACTAAGGGGCTGCTGTGTTACCCGATCCTTGGACGTTCTTCTTCCCGAACGCGTAGGCTCGCTACTGCGACTCATTGCGACGTCTGATTCAGTCAATCTTCGTCCCTCCTAAGTTGCCTGAATGGAAATAAGTAGGGCCTCTGGCGTGTACCCGCTCTATTTATCCTTCAATGTTTGCAGCTTTCCCGAGGCAACGTCAGTAATCCCAAACGTCAACAGTCGGATGACACTTGTCCAGCCTGCGAGTTAAACCCATTCGGCTTCCAAAGCTCGCGCCCTGGCTTAGGCAAGGGCAGATTTATTAATCTGGTCGGCCGAGTTTTCAAGCGTAACTGCCGATCAATCTGTGCCTTAGCCAGCCCGCGAGTTAGGCCCGTTCGGCTTCCAAAGCTCGCGCCCTGGCTATGGCAAGGGCAGATTTATTAATCTGGTCGGCCGAGTTTTCAAGCGTAAGTGTCGATCAATCTGTGCCTTAGCCAGCCCGCGAGTTAGGCCCATTCAGCTTCGCCCTGGCTATGGCAAGGGCAGATTTATTAATCCGGTTGGCCAAATACGTGTCGATCAATCTGTGCCTTAGCCAGCCCACGAGTTAGGCCCATTCGGCTTCCAAAGCTCGCGCCCTGGCTAAGGCAAGGGCAGATTTATTAATCTGGTTGGCCGAGTTTTCAAGCGTAAGTGCCGATCAATCTGTGCCTTAGCCAGCCCGCGAGTTAGGCCCATTCGGCTTCCAAAACTCGCGCCCTGGCTATGGCAAGGGCAGATTTATTAATCCGGTCGGCCAAATACCTAAGCTAAGCAGCCGATCTAACAACAACCGAGAGCAATATCATTCAACATTTTCCTTAACCAGTTGAGCACAACTCATGAAATTTTTTATATATACTCAAGTTACTAAACAAAAAGATTTACTCATGACTGTAGCAACAGATGAAAAATACTAAATTAAAAACTGTAAAAATACATTCGACATCCTAAAAACTGTCAGTCGGCCGGATCAGCCATCGGAATCAGACTCCAATGGCTCAACATCCACTTGCTCATATGGTATTGGCGTAATCAACGAAGCGTTAACAACAGCAAGGGCTTAGTGCCAGCCATGTTTGAATCCCCGATTTTAAAACTTGGGGACTTGGTCAACGTACTCAGCGAGCCCAGCATTTTTCCCGGCCTCGAATACTTTGGCAGACTCTGAGTCGGCTGCTTCCTTCGCCACCTTCATTTCAGCCAACTCAGCCTCCAGTTTGGAGATCGCCTTCTGGGCCAATTTGAGCGCATCTTCGCTCACGTCCGCCTTCTTCTCGGCATCCGATCTCAATTGATCCGCGCTACGAGCCCTCTCCATCTCGGCGTCGGCCCTTAAGGCT
This sequence comes from Camellia japonica, assembly GCA_030407325.1. Classification (NCBI taxonomy): domain Eukaryota; kingdom Viridiplantae; phylum Streptophyta; class Magnoliopsida; order Ericales; family Theaceae; genus Camellia; species Camellia japonica. The sequence goes on along the minus strand of JAPPVO010006081.1, from coordinate 2,304 downwards.
TCCTTATTCGCCCTCAAAGCCTCGACCTCGGCCCTTCTCCTCTGGCCTTCAACTTCCTCGCGTAGATGACCAATCTCTTTGACGGCGTCGCGATGGCGACGGCCCATATCGGCTATCCATCCGACGGTCTGCAAAACAAGAATTTAGAACCATAACTTCAACAGTATTTGGATTAAGTGAAGCTAAGTTCGAATATGTACCAAAAGTGCCGATTGGGCGGCTAGTGCTGTCGCATTCAGATCCGTTTCCACCCGGAAAGCCTCCTTGTCAGACGGCAACGACACGGACGTAGCCAAGCTGAATGCGACTTCTGGATCTTTAAGCGCCGAAGCATCAGAAGAAACCGGCATGTTTCTTATCATCGGCTGAATGACAAAAGGAACGATCACGTCCGATCCCTCTAATCGAGGACGTTTGCCGCCGTGTTCCTCTGAGCCGGCCTCAAACTCGGCAGGGCGTTTCTCTGCCTCAACTTCTTGGCCGGCCTGCACGATCAAAGCAGATTCGGCATTCCGATTTTCTGCCGTTTCCACCTCAACAACGCGCACGGACTCTGATTCGCTAACAGGCAGGGAGAATTGAGATTCGGTGGCGGGTGGTACTTCAGACGGAAGGGCCTCCGCTCTTCGCCGCGCGGCCAACCTTTCCGCATTCGCCTTCCTGGCAAGTTTTGTCAGGCTTAACCCGGCCATGTCTTCGGGGTCTGCGGCGGGAATACTCTCCAAGCCGTGAACAACGCCGTCAAGTGAAAGATCCCCTCGGCCCGAAGTGGATGGGGGATCGGCCGAATTCAATACCTCGTCAGACTCGGTTTCAGACTGATCTGATTCGATAACATTAGCTACATCCCGCTCCGAATCGGACCCTCCAAAACCAACCTGCCTCAAGTTTTTGAAGTCGGACAAAATAAGAGCGATGAGAGAATCTTCACCCTCCAAAACAGGGATATTTTCCGCCGCCGAGAAGGTCGTGTATGTCGGCTCGTAACGAAGCAGAATATGCGCCGACCTCCCTTGTTTCTGAAGGCTTCGACGGCCGAAGTATTTGAGCGCGACTTCGATATCCGAAAGAACGGCGCCGTCAGTTGAAGACAGAACTTTCTTCAAATTGCTCCCTGCACAAGCCAAGCCGTCACATTTCAAAGAAGAGGCTTTTACAACAAAAATGAACAAATAATAAAAGCGAGAAGGCAATCAGCCACCTGGCTCAGCCCTCCGTCTAGGAATAGGGTCGACGTGATCCTCCCCTTCACCAAATTCCCAGTTACCATGGACAACGACCATAACATCATCAACTCGTTTTCCAGAACTGGAAAGCATAGTAATTAGCTGATGGTCGATATCCTTGGCCCTAAGGAAGAAACGTCCGTGCCGACCAGAAGACTTAGCCAAGGCATAACAATGCCGGATGGCTGGAATGCCAAGGTTAATTCTTAGGCGACGGTTGAGCGCTATAATCCCCATTATGATTCTAAAAAATTCACATTAGGTTGGGAAGGGATTAAACCCCAGTAGCGAAGCACAGCCCTAAGAAACGGGTGAAGGGGAAACGGACTCCACCCTCTGCAATTGACAAAAGAGGAAAGACAATCGTGGTATTGTCCTCCCTCTCCATATCAAGAGTGCCGTCTACCACAAGCGACAGACGGACATCATCAGGAATGGAGAAATTGCGTTTAAAACCAGCGATTCGATCTGACGAAAGGAGGTCTTTTAAATGTTTCGCCATAACCTACAGTTTATGAGAATATGCCAAGGAAGGAATAGACTAGAAAGAGTCTTCAAGGCAAGGGAGGAGAGAACCTACAAAGGACGAAGGGGATGTCGAAAAACAGAGTTGCAGGGACTATCCAAAAGGCAACCCAGCAATGAGCGTCGTGAAATACATACTTGAAAGGACGTCAAAATTTTAAATCGCAATAAATAGACATGTGCGAGGGGGGAGGAAGTCGACACGACAACCGAAAGGGGTGCGCTTAGATATCCGCATGACGATGAGGCCAACCGCCAAATTTTGGCTCCAACTTTTCGAAATTCAAAACCAAGCACTCCAGCCAACTGTCGTCGATGAAGTGCTTGGGGGGCAATTGTGGGAGCCGAATAATTAGAAGAGTCAGAAGACGCGTACCCCAGAAATTAGATACTATTCGGCTTCATATTGCGCGATTAGGATGCCGAATGCGTTAGTAAAGCCGAATAAACGGAGGTCAGTAGCTCCGAATGAGTAAAAGGTGAATGGGATAAAAGTAGGCTCAGGCCCCGAGGCCCAAAAAGCAAATATAAATACAAGAACCACAATTTAGAA
>JAPPVO010006080.1:0-28620 GCA_030407325.1 Camellia japonica | reverse complement strand
GTTTGGTTATAATGGAAAATATTGAAGAAAAGAAAGTGAAAGGAAAATGTAATCTCATTTTTTGTCTTTTGGGTTCACTTTAGGCTTTTTCTTTCTCCATTTCCTGACTTAACCAAACATAACTTTAAATTCGAATCCCATCAGTTTTTTGTTATTTTCTTATATTTCCCTTTCCTTTTCTATTTCCTCTGCAAATCTTCCAATCAAATATAGCCTTAATGGATTGTTTCTTGAGAATTCTTTCAAAATTAAAATTAAATTAGCGTTTGTCAAATGTGATGCGTGTACAATTCAAGTAAGTAAAAATAAAACAAAAAAAATTATAAAAAAATTATTATCCACAATTTGTGTTGCTGCTCAAGTGATAAGAGTCTTCTTAATCCGTCAAACCTCAGTCTGGCCAATGCTATTGAATGGCAACATATTGCAAATTTCCATAATTTTACTAGGACCAGTTCTTGCTTGGCAGTAGGCTAGAAACCTCCCAAGTTTGGATCCTTCAAACTCAGCACAGATGGTGCAGGTAAGGGAAATCTAGGATTAGCCTTTGCGGAGGGACTTATTAGAGACCATTTGGGCACTAGGTTACTGGTTTTAGCAAGAATATTGGTGTGGTGTCCATAGAGGCTGAACCTTGGGGTCATGAGAGATGGTCATAACCGGGAGCCCAAATATTGTTAATTTGGAAGTTGAAAACCGATCACAAGTTTTGAAACTTCTCATTCTAGGAAACAGTAATGAGTTCACACCATCTTAACATTTCGTATCTGATTGCAAGTACCTCTTGCATTACCTAGGGGTGAAGTTCAATTAATCATGTTTACTGTGAAGCCAATGCCGTTGCAGACATCCTTGCGAATCAAGAAAGTAACATCACAGAAGGATTTTTTGTTTATCCTTTTTGTTCTCAGCACATTATTTGATTATGCTTAGAGGTTTTGGGTGCTTTGGGAAGATGGTTATAATCTGATTTTTGGTGAAAAGCTGTTATAAGCAGATTATAATCAACTTTTCTGTGAAGAAGAGGTTGGTTATAATCTGAAAATCAGATTTAACCATGTTGCCAAAAGAGGCCTTTGTATACCCTAGAATGTTGTACTCTTAAACTCTTGGGGTACTTACCAATTAGTCCTATTCACTAGACTATTTATCTACAGGTCCTAACTAATAAATTTAACACTATAAAAATAAGAGAGGATAAATTTATCACTACAAAATTATTCATAAAAAAGTGACTGATAAATTTATCACTATAAAAATTATTCATAAAAAAAAAGACTGATAAAATTTGTCTTTATCACTTAATAAATTATATCAATAGGACTTAATGGGTAAAAGTCTCAAAGTAAGACCTATTGGGTAATAAGTCTCCCAAGTAGGACCTATTGGTAGTTTACCCTTTACTCCTTTTATTATTAATATATGGAGAATCCTATTGTATACTCTCTATCATATGCACTCTTAGTTATGTTTTTTTTTTCTTTAATTATGATTAATTTTTTTCTTTAGTTATGCCATTATTTTGAGATTTTGATTATGACTTTTTTGTGTTTGATTATGATATTTTTTTTAAATTTTTTTTAGTTATAACTCAAAAGTATGAAATTCTATTATTTTTTTATAGTTATAAAGTGCATATGATACATATCCTTTGAGGGGTGTGTACCATACTCTTTCCCAATAGTATATAAGCTCTTTGTTTAAATATATATATATATATATATATAAAGGCTTTCTTAATCAATCTATGGTCTCTATATAAATTTTTTTTGCTTTAAAAGAAAAATAAAAAATTTACGTGCATAAAGTGATGAAAGGACTTCACAAGTCGAGAACTACCCGTCCAATTTAAATATATATAAAAAAGAATAATTAATATGAACTTTGTGCAATTTTAGTATATGCAATATTTAAAATGTGTGAATTTGGTTCCCAAGAGTATAAATGTGTCAATTTTTATTTTTAAGTAATTAAAGTTTGGGTGGCTTAAATTGGTAATATGGGATTACATCTAACATTTCCCCTCATGTGCAGCCCAATAAGCATATAGAGGTGATTGAAAGCTCAATTGAAAGATGGGACCGTTATACTGCGGAGGTGAGAGACCACACAAGACCTAGTTACGTTAAATATTGAAGCATTCAACTAAAATCAATTAGCAATGAGTGAAAGAGGACTGACTCAGGGAGTTTAGATGAAATAATGGTAGGATCGACAAGTGGGGTAAGCACCTTAAGAGCAACCATAGGCATGATCTCAGAAGCGAATATGTATCAAGGCTCATCAAGAAACAGTCTACCGAGGATCAGTGAAAAGTGGAAATATAAGTGGAGGGTAAAGAGAATTTGGACATAATTTAGAAATTTTGTGTTTCTAGAAGATCACATAGTGAGAAACACAATGATGATTGGAATGAGGATCTTAATAACAATAACGTTTATGTTCGATGCCATACCGCAAAAAACAACAAAGACGGGCTTGAGGTTCTAGTTTAGTGCATTTATAGGGTTAAAGGAGGACAAAACAGGCACAACCGAAGAATCTAACGTTGTATTTGATTAGAGAATTTGAGAAGAAATTTGGAAAGGAAAAGTGAAAAGGTAGGTGAAATATGAAGAAAATATATCTACATTTCACCTAATTTTATACGCCTTTTACATTTTTACTTCCAAATTTCTTCTCAAATCCTTCAACCAAACACAGCGTAAGGAATTTATAGTCAGGTGGAGTGCCATAAAGGGACTCATAAGGAGTCTGATTACCAAGAAAAGGTGTGAGAACACAATTTTATGGTATAAACAACCGTGAGAGCAACTTCACCCCCAAAAGCGCTCAAGGCATGAAGTAAGGATAAAAGAGCATGAGTAATATCAAGAGTGTGCCTTTGTTTCCATTCAACATGAACAATGACGCATGGTTCCACTTTTTCGAAGAAGGAAAGAAAGTTTGTATCTATATATTCCATGGTATTATCAAATCGAAAATTTTTAGTAGACAAGAAAATTGAGTTTTAATTATAGTAGCAAAATCATAATAAATTTGTTTGAGCTCTAGCCGGTTTTTCATGAAAAATATCCAAACTAATGGTTCATATAATTCATTTTGAAAGAATTTTCAAGATATTTTTTTGAGACATAGCTAAACATTGTATATAATATGTATTGCCACTAGATATTTTTTCTTTTCTTCATAAACAAATTTTTTACTTAATTTTTTTTTTCCCTAGATACAATACAATATTCCCCATGTATTTATGTTTAATGATAAAAAAAATTATATATAATATGGTTTTTCTTATGTACACCTGGACTTTTTTTATATAAAAATAGAAGTAATGTTATAATAGCTATGCTTATACATCACATTAGATTTATTATTTTATTTATCGTAATTGTATTAATAATACCATTAGTTTTTTACTCACACGAGTTGTGTTCCATTTTTTTTTATTTAAATAAAAGTATAATGAAAACAATTACAAATAGTAGTAATTAAAAATTGAGAAATTAAGAAAGTATGGTAAAATAATCATACCATGAAATTATAAAAGGATCTTCCAAGTTTAAAAAAGAGATTTTTATTGATAAATCCATTTTAGAGTTGTTGAAACCCATTAGGTCTACAAAAGGATTATTATAACCCATTTAGTTTCATATATTTATCTTTTTATTCCATGAGATCCTTTTTCCTAATTTTATATTTTTTGTTAGACTATTATGCCCTTATGTATAGTGTTTATACACATAACAAATATATACGTTTCCTTTTTTTTTTTTGTTCATTCTGTTTTTGGTAGTTTGCAGTATTCATGCTTTTGATTCTGATTTAGATTCAGTTGGATACGTTTCAATTTTTACTAACTCGTTTGAAGGTTTCAGTGTGCTAGGGTTTCATTGTTGCAGTTGTGGTAGGGTTCGATGATTTGGGAGTGAAGACGACAGCTCGAACGGTGTTCGGTTGTGACATTATTTGGAGTATAACTGCGTGAAATCAGTCGTTTTCGAGGTAAAGGATGGTACATAATTGTATAATTAAGGTTAGTATCGTTTTGGTTATGAATGCATGTTCAGTTTATGTTTTGATTTATGTGATGGATTGGATGCTCTATTTTTTGAATTATATGGATTGGATGCTTTGTTTTTTGAATATATGCATTTTACGTGGCTTTGTGTTGGTGAGATAATTCAGATTATGTGAACAATGTGGATGTTCACATCTTATTAGTAATGAAGGTGGTGATATTTTCAGTTTGGATTTATTTGTAAAATGTACATGTTGGCATATACTTTGTGTATGAATTTATGTTCGTTTTATGTTATGTTTTGATTTATGTGAGGATTGCATGTTTTGTTTTTGAATTATTTAGATTTTATGCATTTTTTGGAATATGTGGTAATGCAAGTGTTTGTTTGATAGGTTTTTGTTGTTTGCTTAATGAGGTTTTGTGTAGGTGAGGTAATTCAGAGTATGTGAACAATGTGGATGTTCACATTTTATTTGTTATATCATTGTGGAGGGTTGTTTGCATGTTGTGTATTGTCACCTCATTTTAGTGGTGTGATTTTGATCTTGTTAAATGTTTTATGTTGTGTAAGGATGGTGGTGGTAGTTTTCATTCTGGATTTAGGAATGGAATTGTACACATAGGCATTTATTTTGCATAATGTGAATGTTTACATAGTATGGGTTATTGTATGTGTTGTTCTTCACATGGTTATAACGTGGTTATTAACTTTTGTATTGTTGTGTTTTTACAGGAGATGGATACCTTTATGATGTTGGTGTGCACATATGGTTGCAGTACAACTGTAATAAATGCAGTTTGCGCATTGTGTTATTCGCATTTGATGGAGTGTTTGTATGAAAAATGGGGTGAGTTGTCTACTTGTTCTGTTTCATCTTTGTTTGGTTAGATAATTCAGATTATGCGAACAATGTAAGTGTTCACATATCATTGACTATGTGGTTATTCACTTCCTTGTTTTGGTATTTTTGCAGCAGGTGGATACCTTCATGTTGTTGGTGTGTTCATATGGGTGTAGTACTACTGTAATAAATGTGATGCGAGCGCTGTCTTATTTATGTTTCATGGAGTGTGTGTGAAAAATAGAGCGAGTTATCTACTGATTGTGTTTCATTGTTCTATCAGCTACTTGGGATTAATAGGTGTAATTTGGACAGTGATGAGCTTCAAAGTATGTTCTTGCTTGCCAAATCAATGCGGGTTCAACATGCAGAGGTTATTGTTAGATTGGTGTAATGATGGAATTGCATGGGCAGTGATAATGATGAAGATGATGAAGATAAGAATGTGGGTGATGGTTTTTTTTTTTTGTTTTTGGAGAGTTTGAGATTTTATGGGTTTTTTGTTTTTGGATTTCTGGTTTTTTGTACTAGAATTTTGTCATATGTATTATCAATTAATGTTAATATTTGCACTTTCATATAATATTGAATGGTGTATATGTTTGTTCAATTAATATTTTTGTTGTGTTCATTACCATTATACAATATTGATGATGTGAATATTCAAGAATCATTTTGTTTATTTAGACACAAACATGATGTAAATATTCACAATGCAATAAATAAATGTGAAGATTCACATTAATTCTGATATATTTGTTCATGGGTCGTACACCTAATTAATGTATAATGTGAATATTAACATATGTAGTCAACCATAGTATGATGTGAATATTCACAATGCAATAAATAGATGTGAAGATTCACATTAATTCTAATAAGATCATACATCTAATTAATGTATAATGTGAATGTTAACATCTGTAGTCAGCCACAGTAAACATAGGACATAATTTGAACATTCGCATTTATTGAACATAAATTAAGATGTGAACATTCACACAAACTTCAACATAAGAAAATAGATGTGAATGTTCATAGTTTATATTGTTTAGCACATGCAACACATCAACACCAAATATACCATCAAAGCACATAGGTGTGTGAGAAGTATATCATTGATTTATATATGTTGTCAAGTGTTTTCAACTACAAGTTATCATAGTTAAAAAAAAAAAAAAACTAGCACTGTATTCTGGTATAGGTAGTTATGGTGGACAACCCTAACCATCGAACAATGGAATTTGCCTCAAGTAGTCCAACTGAAGATCCGAGAACTTGGTACTTCTCATCAGTTTAACTAAGCCTATAATGTTTGATTGATAATTGACATGCTGCATATCATTGTGGGTGTTGGTCTCTAGAGGCATGCTCTCTCCTTTGACATGATACTCCTTTATCTTCCTCATTGTGCAAAATTTAGATACAACATCTATTACATGGGCATGCACAAATAGTGAGTGTTTATATGAATATTAAATTTGATTTCAATAGAATTGGTAGAGTAGGTATGCATATTGACATCAGCACATTATTAGTCAGTGTGGATGTTCACATTCGACGATATTCATATAAGCAAAGGCAATAAAGTGCTATTTAGGTGACAAATATAGTAATGTGAACATTCACATACACATCGTTAGTCAGTGTGGATGTTCACATTCGACGATATTCATATAAGCAAAGGCAATAAAGTGCTATTTAGGTGACAAATATAGTAATGTGAACATTCACATCATTGGAAATGTGAATATTCACATTACTGCTAGAGTACAAATAGGAGTGGTCACACCGAATGTTAATACTTACACATCCATATAATATTAGGTATATCTATGTGTATAGAAGGGAATGTTAAAGTTCACATCAACATTTGGTTACAACAATTCACAGTAGACAATGATTATATGTACACATTTATAAGCAAATAGCACCAATGTGAATATTGATAGTGCCTATAAACAACCAAACAACATGACAACATCACCCATTCATTAACTACAAACCACATATTTTCAGTGTACACAACTGTGATGTGAATATTAAGTGGACAAATATGAACAACATTAATGTTCACAATGTCAAGGTTCACATCAAAATTGAACTACAACTAGAAGAAACATTTTTATTTGGGAATTTGCTTGACACAATGTTCACAATCATATAACAAATTTATTCAGGACAAAGTCCCCATGTGATTGTTGACATCATGCGAACAACAACAACAATATTCGAAACAACGATAATTGTCTGTTTTCTAGGAAAAGCAACAAATTTGGGATTTTACATCATTTCAACAATACCAACAACAGCAAAAAGAGGGAACATAACAGCAAAAACATGAACATCAAGGACCAAAAATAACAACGGCAACATGTGAGAAAGTTTACATTAGGACAAAACAAAATGTAATTTGATTACACAAAAAAATGGAAAAAAAGGTGCTTACATTTGGTCTTCATATCGAGTTGATACACTCCGATATATGCTAATGTTCACAGCGTTGTTTCTTCTTCGTTGGAGTATGGTTCCAGTAGCTGATAACGCTTCGATGACGGTGGAACGGTAGGAGAACAGAAAGACCCAAACAGTGGGTCGACTTAGCGATGGCAGCGGTGAATCGATGTGAACTTCCAATTGCCGGCGACGGTGGGATGATGGTAGGATGGTAGATGAAGCAATGTGAGATTTTGCTACAACAGTGAGGGTTTTGGGAAGGAAAGATTTGGGGAGTGAAATATGGAATGATGAAGAGGAATGTTTTGATCGGATTTGATTTTAGAATGGAAATACATATGGGAGAGATTGAGTGTGTTTTGGAATTCTTACCTCAAATAGGTCCTAATGAAATACTTAAAAAGAATATGTGTTAGATGGAATAGAACTCTTAGAAAGAGGATTTACTAAAAAAGTTCCCTTTAAAAAATAAGTAGAAAAAATGAATTATTAAAAATGTGAAAAAAATAAAACCTATAAAAATAATTTAAATTACAATCTATATTCTCAGTTAAAAATAAAAACAAAATTGATAAAGAATTGTCCAAAACCTAAACAAATAATTTAAAATATTCATAGTATTATACTACGTTATTTCCAAATTATGTCCAACACAAATGTATTCTTGTGTCAAACCTTTTTAAAGTAATATTTTAATTAGTGAAAAAAAATTAAAAATTTTGATACAAGAGAATACATTAACAAATAATTTGAGACAAAGGATGAATGATTTTTTCCATAAGTGATTGTTGTGCAAGTGATTGGTTTGCGTGGTAATAATATTAATATATAATACTAGTTGTTACAGTTTTCAATATAAATACTTTTGAAATTGTGTTTGATTTATGATTTAAGAAGTGAATTAAAAAAATTATTTTCGATAATCAAGTTGACAAAAATATAGAGAAGAGCACTATATTTATTTAATAATAGAAAAATAATTCATCTACATAATTTTTTGAATAACATGACAAGTAAAATTTGTAAATCTATATTCAATATTCATTCAAACTTTCCTTATTATCAATAACTTAGTAAATTTATATGTAGCATATGGTACTGTAGCTCGGCTTTTTCGCGCCTCCTTTCGGAAACTCGAAAAGAAGCCCTATAGTTCGGACTCCCGCGGTTCTGAATCTAATCTAACAAGTGCAATGCGAAATTGATAAACACCAAAGAGTCCAAATCCGGCAAATCTTTTGGAAATATCAATTTTGAATCAAATTGCCAAAAATGGACTAGTTTGCTAGATATAGTCGCCACCTAAATATTTTTTGTTTTGGGGAAATTTAGGAAACCAATGACTTGTGTCAAAGGCCACGTGTCCGTCATCATCAAGATTGTCTCGGCTCGGGAACTTAGGTACGAGAGGGGAAGGTCATGAATTGAGCTCCCCCACTCGCCCAATCAATGATCGGCCTCTACAAATCATGATATGATTTTTTATAAACATTATGTGCTCTTGTTCTGGTTATTTAACTAGCATTACCATGTGATGCACACAAGCAAGTATAGACTAGTTTCCTCAATTTGGAACAATTCAACTTCATGTTTTTTTTATGAAAAGGGTTTGAATTTGCTACCTCAAGTGGGTTTAAAGTTTGCGGATTTGCCACTCAACAAAGTGGGCTTAAAACATACATTCATTGAATTGTCCCAATTCAAACAATAAGCCTTCATCCACAGGCATTCAAACATTTTAACAAGTAAGCATTTTGCCTCATGGCAAGCATGCTAGACATGGCAACATTCACACACATGCAAGTATGCTAAAGCACTAAAAACTCACCTAGTACTTCAAGCTAAGAAGATATGAGTTAGAAAAATATGCATGATTCCTAACTATGCGATATAACTAATGCAACACATGCAATATGCAATTAATAGGCTCGGCTACTGAGCATGGCATATGAATCGGTTTGATAACATGTGGTTAACACGTATTCAAAGAAGTATTAAAATAACAATGCAGTTTAATGATGCGCCGAGTCTTAGTGCATGCAAGACAATATGAATGTATGCAAGCATAAGGTATGCTAATTGAAACATGTTCCTAATCTAACCATCAAAAGTGGTTAAATAAAAGGGAGAAAGACGTGGGGTTGGAAGACATACACATTATTACATTTTGCTCTCACGGAGGAGAGTCTGAATGAATAAACTAAGCTAAGCTAATCTAAGCTAAGCTAATTAAGGCTAATCTAAGCTAATTATTTACAAACCAAATAAAAAGCTAAACTAATTAACTAATTATTACAACACTTGAATGAATCAACTAATAAGCTAACTAATTAATTTATAACACAAATGTAAGTAAACTAAGCAATTAACATTTCTAACTATGCTGCCACTACTCCGCCTCGAGAAATGGAAAATGCACATGCTCGGTTTCCGCCCGAGAAGACCTCTGTTTTGCTCTCAAAAGCCTCTGTTTGCAGAGTTGAACATTTCTAGAACCATTCTGCTCCACCTTACCAACATTCTGCTAAAGTTTACATCAGTGGCCAGCCGGCCATGGATGAATGCTGCCGGCCATTTGCCGACCATCTATAGTGCATTGCCGGCCATGAATGGTGGCCTGCCGGCCACTGATGCACTAGATCACCATACTGCAATAGAGTACAAACAAAGCAAAAAGAGGGTTTTTCCAAGGGTTGTCTGCACAATTCACCTCTCATTTTCATGAATAAATCCAAGGAGTTGTGAACTTAAGCCACAAACCACCAATCCAAGCAATTTCATTGCATGATGGCTTGTGATTCAAGATATGCATGCTCAATGAATGCAAAACAAGATACTCAAGAACCATCACCCTATCATGTATGATCAAGGGCAATGGGGACCTAGGAAACTTGAGACATTTCATCACTTTGAGTATGAAACGTCCCAATTTTCCTTGTGTTCAATTAACGTCCGATTGAACACACAACAAACAAGTTATTATCTTGCTCAATTTTAATCCCAAGTTGTTAGTTACTCATTTTAACCTACCAACCATTATTTAGTCAATTAAGTCCAAAAGGTGAGTTAGAGTCCTCTAATGGAAAGAAAGCTCAAAACACAAGTTGCTTTAGGTATGAAAGAAGTCTCATACCGTTGGTAATGAACCCCCAAAGGGATTAAACCATTAAGTAAGAAACCTCAATTCCACACTTAGGCACACAAGTGACTTGAAACAACTTTCAAAGCAAAAGGAAAAAAAAAAGGAAATGAGGGAGGTTACAGAGGTGATTAGTGCTGAAATGAAGTGCAAAATAACACCAAAGCATGAAATCAACTCAAACAAGAGGTGCCTAATGGCCTAAAACACCAAACTTGTGAGGACTATTACACTACAACTATACAAAACAAGGCTGAACTGACCCAAACAGCCCAAAACTGAGCTAAAGCAGTCTAAAACAAGGGCAAAGACATGCTGGAATATAGCTACAAAAAGCTAGAAAAACATACTAACACATGGAGTTAACTAGGCTAGCAAAAAAAACAAAAGGAATGGAGGCTAACCCCTACAATTTTGAACTTCAAAACATGTTTTTTGCCACTGAAAATACTCTGAAAATTAGTGTTTAAAGGCCTAAGAAAGATGGTTTAAAGATGGGAAACACAAGTGAAGATGCCTTACCAACAAGGTACAAAGAAGGGTGAACCACCCCCTACCTTAAAATGGCTTCAAACCACAAATTTCAGCCCATTTTGATAGAGTTTTTATAGCCCCAAAACAGCCCAAAAATAGTAAAAAAAAAAAAAAAAAAAAGGAAAACAAGTATGCAAAGTAAGCTAACAAAGCGATTATTGTATGTTTTGAAGAGAAGAGTGATTCTAGGCAACAATTCAAGCTAAAACCAACTTGTAAAGCTCCAAGAAGTCCTTAAAGAACCTCAACTCAAAGGTGATCAATTTTGGTTAAGGAAGTAAAGGCAAGAGTGTAGTGTAAGTAGGCAAAAGTGTAGAGAATTACAAGAGAGAGAGAGAGAGAGAGAGAGAGAGAGAGAGAGAGAGAGAGAATTTTGAGTTTGAAATCTTCTAACCTCAAAAAATGAGAGAGGGACTCCCTATATATAGAAAACATGAATTCTATACAAGGAGATCCAGCCCTCCACGTGTGGACAGATGCAAGATGTAAGCATTTGTGCAAACAGCTGGCACAAAATATCTGCAGAAAACACTAGTGGCCGCCCGCCCGTCAGTGATGGCCGGCAAGGCAGCATTGATGGCCGGCAAAGCACATCAATGATCGGTAGACCAGAAGCTCTGGCCGGTTGCCTTCATAGATGGCCGGCAAGCCACCAGAGACTGCATGAGGGAAATACCAAGGCATGGTCCAAAAAGAAGACAAAATAGATGCAGGGTTTGAAAGGTTCAAACCTGTGGCGTTTTGCTGAGGGCTTCGAGTGCTCTGTGAGCAAACAGACTTGTCATCGGATGTACTTGCAAAAACATCCAAGTCTTAAAGGGCCGTAAAAAATAGGGTGTCTACAGTTGTCCCTCTTTGATAGAACTCAGAGTCATGAAATGATGTGAGTGAATGTCAAAGCCTAGAGACGACCCATTTTGACAAGGCCGTAAGACTTGGACAAACAATCAAAATAGCAATAAATGGTTACGCTTGCAGGCTACCTATGTATCCCTTTGTAAGGAATCAAACCAGCATAGTTCTGGGGCAAGATGCAAGCGATATGCATGATGCAAGAACATAACTTATGATCATGCAATGAGGCTGCGCAATGAAACATTTAAATGCAAATGCTATGCAAAGAAATGCTACAGTTAAACAAACTGAAACAAAGCACAGTAATCCCAAACACGAAAAGAAAACCACGCACCATGCGTGAGAAACACAAACCTAAACTACATTTCATGTAGAAAGGATGTAAGAAAATTATGCAAGCTTAATTACGCATCACGCAGGAAAGGCGAAAGACGACGTAACCGTCGGGTACACCCGAGGTCTTAACCGAGATTCTAACATGTTGCACGCGGAAGAAATAAAAAGGATAGTGTGAACACTGGGCGCACCCGAATGTTTTTAACCAAAGCAAACAGTACTAACGCATCTCACACAAAAGGAGAAAAGATGGTGTGAACACCAGGACGCACCCGAATGTTTTTAACCGAAAAGGGTTGGTGTGAACACCGGGACACACCTAAATGTTTTTAACCGAAAAGGGTTTGTGTGAACATTGAGACGCACCCGAATGTTTTTAACCAAGGAGGGTGGTGTGAACACTGGTACGCATCTGAATGTTTTTAACTGATGAGGGTGGTGTGAACACCGGGACGCACCCGAATGTTTTTAACTGAAACAATCCTAACGCGTCTCACGCGAGAGGAGGAAAAGTAAAAAGGATGCGATCCGAAAGGCATGAACTATTGTACCTGGAACTCCCTGAATGAACCGTACATACAATATCGTGCATGCGTAAGAAAAAGACTTAACAAGTGCGATTCAGTAAGAATGCATGTTCTATGCAAGACAAACAATCGAGATACAATATTAATGGCATGTTCTATGTGAGAAAGAAAAGCATAAGCATATTCTATGCATGATTGGTAACGGAAGCATATTTTATGCGTGAAACAAAAACGGATGCAACTTCTATGCATAAAGACAAATGCATACTTAATGCATAATTCAAAACAAACGCATATTTCATGCATAATTCAAGAGCAAACGCAAGACGCGTATGCAATTCCCACGAGATGTACATCTTATGACAACATATGTGAAATGCATATTCTATGCCACAAAGTGAAGTACATGTTCCATGCAACAACGAATAAGAATTGCATGTTCTATGCAAGATACCAAAGCAAGATTTGACAAAAACAAACTTGATAGCAACTTTCGATTCACCTCTCGGAAGAATTACAATGTGTTTAAAGGATACACTTCATTCATATTGACAAGTGACGCACATCGCGCACCAAAAACACAATTTCGAGCTTCCGCAAAAGCATTCTGAATCAAATAGTAAACAATCCCTTCAATTCTTGGAAACCAAGGACACAAAACAGCATCAAGAACCCAAGGGAAGCTGCTGGCCACCTGCCGCCCATGAGGGAAGGCCGCCGGCCAGGTGCTAGCCAACAATGGTCCTTGTCGACCATCAATGGTCCTTGCCGGCCATCGATGGCAGATCGGGGGTAATTTGGGCAATTCGGCTCGGGCCTTTAAGTATGAGCCACTAGGGCTCATTTCCTCACACCCCTTTGTTCGAAAATCGTCTCCCTCTCTCTATAGACACTCTTTCTCTCTAAATTTGCACTTTTTACACGTTTTCCAACGCCCTACGCGAAGTTGATTCGCTAAACCCTCTTTGTTCTCTTCACCTTGAACCAATTGAAATTTGATTTCGATGCTCATTTTCTCACTTCCACCATTCTAGGCTCATTCCCCTCGAGTTTCTCTTGGGTTTTGTGCACTTTTTCCGGCTTTGACTTTTTCTTTCATTTTCTCTCTCCTAGGGTTTGACTTTTTCCAAGTTTGCCCTTTTTCTTCATTTTTCTTCACTTTTCACCCATCTCGCACCTATTTTCAGATGGCGGACGAGGTTCCTCACGACGGGGCTCCCCCGGAGGTTCCCTCAGTAGTTCCATCCATGTCAGAGGTAAAGGAGCCGATAGCTGATCTTGAGGTTGACTTAGAGACAGAGTTTTAGCTCGAGGTTGAGCCAGAGCCGCTACCACTGAGGGTACAGTCTTTTGATCCAACGAGATATCACCCATAGACACACATACTGCCCATTTCTAGCGGTATCAGATGCTTCACCAAGTTCGCTCGCGGTGCACCGAAGGACCTTTTGTTGAGGGAGCCAGAGTCTCACTTGTCGACCATTGCCATTGAGGTAAGCACTCTGTTTTTATGTATTTTTGCTTCATGTATTCCTGTATTTAGTTACTTGCAATTCCTGCACCGCCTTGCACCAAATTCACTTGATTGCATTTCATACACTGCCTTTATCTGACCATGTACTGCTTTCATCTGATTGCATTTCACGCACTGCCCTATTTGACCATGCACTGCTTTCATCTGATTGCATTGCCTTCTGCCATAGGGTGAGTCTCGCGCTTTCAGAGGCTATGGTGCTACGACCGCTAGAGACTGGTATGACGAGCTCCCAGCTAGAGTTTGAGACATCATCGACGAGGCAGACTTCGGCCTCTTTTGCTCTGGTTTGACTCGGGTCGTCGCGAGCCATCCCCTCCTAGGAGCGCTGGTGGAGAGGTGGTGGGATACCACCAACTCCTTCCACTTTTACACCGCAAGGGAGATGGCGATGACTCTTTACGACTTTGTCATGATCACCAGCTTAGACGTAGGGGGCGATCCGATCTCTATCAATATAGATATGGAGGAGTGGGAGGCAACCTGGTTTGAGCTGCTGGGGGTATACCCACCTATATATCAGACAGGGATGGTGAGATATACTTGGTTCATAGAGTGATTTAGAGGGACCGAGCTCGAGACGGTAGAGGAGACCGAGCAGTATGCCAAGGGCTTCCTGATGTTTGTCTTCGATACCACCTTGTTTTCGAACAGGTGGAATACCGTTGGCCTGTATTTGCTGAGTACCCTGGTGACCCTTCCTCGGGTTCGTTTCTACGACTGGGGCGGAGCTAGCCTCACCACGTTGTATGGATATATAAGCTCTAACTCCCGTCTGCAAGGAGACCTGATTGGAGGCTACTGGCGAGCCTAGGAGGTACACATCTCAGTTCCTTCTTTGTACCTTATATTTTCTTTGCAGTTTCTGCACAACTATTTCAACACATGCTTTCTGCTTCGCATTTTTGTATCTGTTCAAACACTGTTCATACACTATGCTTTCTATTTTGCACTTTCTGTATCTACTCGATACTGTACTGATCACATACCACTGCATTTTCCCTGCAACTATGGGTATGCGCATGCTTTCCGACTCTCGCCTTGGAGCTTCTAGTGGAGCTTCCGTTGATGGTACCTTATTCGCGGATATACGACGGCCAGCTTCGCCGTAGGACCCATGAGCCTTTTACATTCTTCAGGCGGTTCTTCGACATGGTAGCTGCCCATGAGGTACTCCGAAAGCACAGTCATTTTTGCTTTGAAACTGTTCTGTTTTACACATTTAGCAACTGACAGCAACTAATAACCTGTACAACTCCTGTTTACAGATCACGTGGCAGCTGTGGGCCTTGATGCTAGGAGGGTGCGGGGCCAGTTCGCCGGCACCTGGGCTGTCTCCCGCTATCACATTCTGCTTGAGGGTCCGGTCTGCCGAGCTTGGTTCTTGGGTGAGCGCTTCATGCGCCAGATTATGGGTGTGCCGGACTTGGTCTTCCTGATGGCTCCACTAGAGTCCATGCGGTCCACAGAGAGCTTATCCGTTGAGGTCATCCAGTTCATGGTAGGCCTCGACGTCGACTTCTTCCGAGCAGAGGGCGACTGTGCGGCTTTCATCGTGACACACTTGATGCCACCCCTGACGGGTGTTCGTGAAGATGAGGAGGCGAGGGCTCCTGCTGCGAGAGTGAGGCGCAGAGTGACTCGGGCGAGCAGGGCCCGTGGTAGAGGGGCTTCCCGAGCGGGGTGGAGGGCTGATTGGCCAGAGCTCCCCACTGCGCTGACTTGCTGGCAATACACAGGGAAGGCTTGCCAGGTCCCGATTGAGCCCATAGCGGCTGGTCATGAGCTTGTCGGGGTCCGAGGCCCGACTTCGATATGAACCACATTTTAACACTTGCACTCCATATTTCTTTTCAGATATATCTATGGCAGATACTAATCATTCAAATACATTTGCAGGCACCGATCGAGTATACATGAGGCGCCGTCAAGCTGATAGCCTCGCTGATGGGGATGATACAGAGAAGAGAGACACTACTCAACCTCTACGGTGTTTAGGTAATTTCTTCAGTTTTCCATTCCAGGCATCAACTTTCCACTGACACGTTGACACTAACATTCCAACTGAAAACTTCCCAAACTACACTAATACATTGCATCGATAGACCACATTTGACTCACTGCACTTGCATACTGTATTCACACATTGTATCTGACTTCTGCATATACTCATGCTATATATTATGCTTGCATCTGATACACATGCTATAACTGATACGCACTAACTGTCTTTTCATATCCCACCCATGCCGATGACGCCAGTGGGAGCTGCAACACCTGCACCAGTAGTACCTCCTCAAGCAGCAGAGAGCGGAAAGAGACATATTCCAACACGCGGCCGAGGCACTTTTTAGCACATTGTACATCTTCAAACAGGTTTTATTTGCTTTTAAAACTTGTACTGCACTTTTGTAAAAACAACCATGATCAGAATGAAAACCAATTTTTAAAGTGTTGTATTATGCATCATGAGCACCACATTACATGAAAATGAAATTGAACTCGAAAATGAAAACCGAATGCTTGTATTGGTATAATGTTCTTAATCAGCTAATGAACTGACCAACAATTGAAATAAAAAGCAATATACAACTTGATAAACAACACAATAACAACTCGATAAACAAAAACAACACAAATACAACTCGATAAGCAAAATAAAATGAATAGAACTTAACAAACATGCTAAAGCGCAAAAGGACTCAAAACAAGACTCTAAAACACACAAGGAATTGAACAAAACACATGCTTTCAGTACTTTCAAGCACAAAGAAGGACAACAGGTTAGAGTGAGAGACTGCGGGCCATGAGTGGTGATTGCTGGCCATGTGAGGTGGCCCTTTGCCGGCCACAAATGTGGCTTGCCGGCCATCAATGTACAGGTCCTCCAAAATGTTGATACCTGGCTTCCACTCACTGCCTTATCTTCTACAAAAGGTTGGACTTCATAGTTTCTTCATTTCAAATGCAAATTCTTCACAAATGGAGCCATTTTTTGCCCAAAAACTCTCGAATTGGATTACGACTTTGGATAGCTCGAAAAAACTGAATTTTTGGGGTTTCGGCATAAATGCACTATTCCCATTGAGTTGTTTTTAGCTTTGTTTTCCGTTCCTACATGCCGCGGCTAGATGTTGGAACCCGATTACACACGTCTTTAGCTTCAAGGGACAAGAGATATGCCCGACAATCGAAGAATTTCAAGTGCTAATGGAGTCCCGACGCGATGAGAAAATCATACTTCAGCCTCGTTTTGGTCACATCCAAGCTTTGGGAAGGGTGTGTAGACTTACTTTAGACGAGGCTCGATCCTTGGTTCACAATGGAGAGCTGGATATTCCCAGTTTGATTCATCAATTTTCTAAAGTTGGCGACTGAGGTAATCTTCTTTGGCGGGGTTTTCAGAAACACGCCCTTTGCTTGTGTATGTTGGCTTATTTCCTCCTTGCCCCTAGTTTCGGAGGGTCTAGCATTCGACTCATTGAAGTGGCCCAAGGTTTGAAAGTGGGCAAGAGTTACATTGGCTTAGCGTTAGCTGAGACTTTGATGGGCTTAGACGCCTTCCATCGGCGAGAAACAAACAAATTTGCGGGAAGTCCACTATTCCTTTAGGTAATGTTTCCTACCCTTTCTAATATGTGTTTCTCACATCTCTCGGCACTCATGCTCTATTTTTTTCTCAAAGCCCTTTTCTCACTTTTCTCTCAACATACATTTCTCTATTCTTTAATCTCTTTTTTCTTTCATCCCTCCCTAGATATGGTTAATGGACAAGCTGAAGGTAGTGGACTCTTGCCCTGCATACTCAGCCCGAGCATACTTTTTCCATCAACGGCTAGTGGATTTTCCAAATGAGGGATGGTGGTGTCACTAGATGTGTAACAGGTTTGCTGCTGACATTGTTTGGCGTTGCCCCTGGCTTAACCTGACCGAAATGAGCTATAGCATGACTCGGTAACCTGGCATTGAGCTGATTGGCCTTACACACTGTGTATTCTACTTTCCGTTCCGGTTCAAGCATCAGTTTGGACATGATCAGACTTGTCCAGATGAGGGGGTAGAGTACCCAGTTTCATTCCCTATTTGAGGTTCATATTTGGCTATGTACCTCACTGCTTGGAGGACAAGAGAGCTTCTGGCTCCGGCCCCGAGTTTCAATTACACCCTTTCTGGCGAATGTCTAACTTGGCTCGAAGATGAGGCACAAACCGGGCCCACTTTAGCATCATAGGCTTCTACAAGCACTAGTGGGGGACGCATGAGCACCTGACTCATCTATGCCCCTAGTTTATTGCTTTGATCTTATTTTTCAAGGCTTTATGAATGTAATGAAAGCAACTTTGATTTGTATCGAAAGTTGGAGAACTTTGTATTGAAATCAATGAAATTAAAGTTGTGAGCATTGAAAATTTTCCTTTTGGTCCAAAAATGGTCTAAGTTGTAAAGGCAAAATTTTGAGCAAAAAATCAACTTTTATTAAAACTTTTCAAAACCATTTTTGATAAGGATCATAACTTGACACACACGGGATCAATCCTCGAGATGTACAACCCTGAATCCAAAGATCACAAATTGCCCCTTGCTCGAATAACACCGCTCAACACTATAACCAGTTCTTCTCTCAGAGTGAGGATCACAACCGAACAATCAGATAAAGAATAGACAAAGATGACTTGATCAAACATATGGATAGGACAGTTGAGTTAGAGGTGTTTACGTCCAAACTTCAAGATGAAGTTGCCTACGCATCCCGAAGGTGGGAATTAGGCCTTACGTAGTTCGGTTCGGGTTCACTTGAGTATTAACACTCTCTTTTTGCGCTCTAACTTTTGCCAAGGCCGCCTTTTAGGGTTTTCAACCTTGCGATCTCAGTTTTTCTTTATTTCTAATTTTTTGTGCTCTAACTTTTGCCTTGGTCGCCTTTCCGGATTTTCGGCCTAGCGAGCCTCTTAGGGATAATATTTCTTTAACTTATCCATGTTGATCGGTTGGGAAAATTCTAGGCCATCCAAGTCTATGAGAATAATAGCTCCACCCGACCAAATATTTTTGATACTGTAAGGACCAGTCCAATTGGGTCTAAACTTGCCCCTAGGGTCATGGATGGGAGCTCGGTTGTCTTTCAGCACCAAATTCCCTTCTTTGAGATTCTTGGACTTAACCTTCTTGTTAAAAGCCCTAGCAATCCTGCATTGATAACCTTGAACATGGTACAATGCTTTTAGCCTTCTCTCATCAAACAACATTAGTTCTTCGAACCTGCTCTGTTGCCAGTCCGCCTCTGCTATCTGATACTCAGCCATAACTCGCAGCGACGGGATGTAGACACCCCATTTTTGACCGACCTTAAGACTCAGACGTTATCGTTTGAGCGCTCAATGATTGTGCATGTTTGTGCTCGTTTCAAGTTTCCGGAGTTTTCGACTGAGTGCCTTACCTCCGGGCCTCTGAACTCTTTGTGTTTTGGCTCGGTTTGTGGACCAAGCCTTGTTTTCCCTTGCCTGGAGGGAGAGAGAGGTCCGTAGACCACTTTTCCCTCTCGTAGGCTAGTTTCCAATTTCTGGAGCCTTTGGTCGCACGCCTTGTCTCGGGACCGCTTAACGTTCTCCTCTTGGCTTGGTTTTTGAACCATGCCTTGTTGCCTTTGCCTAGTGGGACACTGACATCTGGGAGACCACTTTTCCCTCGCAGATCACTTTTGGTGCCCGTAGACTAGTTTTCGAGGCTTCAGGCAGCGCGCCTCGACCCCCGGACTTTCGTCTTTCATCCTTTTTGGTTTGTTTTTGGCACAAACCTTGTTTTCCTTACTTGGAGGGTGGAATGAGGGTTGGAGACCAGTTTCTCTCCCTAAAAACCACTTTTCTTCCCCGCCAGCCAGTTTTCTGGTCGGCCAACTGGCCTTGGTGGCCTTTGGACCACCAAAAGTGGTAAGCCACCATGCTGCCACCTTGCTTTTTATGTGCAGACCACTCCTCCCCTTGGCCGACCACTTTTCTTTCTGGGAGACCACTTTCACTGGTCGGCCGACCAGTGCAAGTAGCTGGCCGACCACTTAAAGTGGTCGGCAGCTTTTCTGAAGATATTTTGGTGCCAGCTGTGACAGCTGGTGAGCACAGAAACCATCTTCCATACACGTGTATGGAGGGATTGCATCTGTCTTCAAGCTTGTTCAACAAGCTTGAGGTTGGTTTTTCTATAAAAGGGAGGCCCTCTCTCCCTTCTCCCGGTTCTAAAATTTGCTTAGAAGCTATACATACACATTTATCTCTATATTTCTCTCTTTGTCTCATATTTGTGCTCAAAAGTGTAGTTTCTTCACACTTTTTCACACAAACACATAATGAAACACCATACTCTTGGAGCTGAGGCACCTAGAAGCTGGTTTTGGTGTTTTTGGATTGGTTTGAGCTCAGAAAAGCTGCTGGAGTTGCAGGTTTGATGTTGTTCTTCAAGGGTGACCCAACTAGCCCTTTAAAGCCTTATTTTGATTAAGCTTTTGGACCTATTTGCATGCTTTTTCTGGCTTGACTTTCTACTGCAAAAAGTTCTAATTTCAAGTGCTTAACATGTTTGTTTAAGGCCTTGTTAGTGTTGGGGGTGGTATACCCCCTTCTTGTGCCTTGTTTGGCCTTATTTTGTACCATCCTTTTAAGCTATTGGGACCACCACCTTTTGGCCTTCTCACCACTAAAACTCAGAGGAATTTCAGTTGTGAAAAGGGTTTTTTGAGGTCCCAAATAGGAGGGGGTCATCCCCTCTCCTTGTATCTTGGTTGCTTGCCTTGTATGCCTCATGTTTGAGCATGTTTATCTTGCATATGTTGGCCCCATCTCAGCATATTTTTGGCCTTATTTCAGTATGGCACACCTCTATTTTGGCTTAGTTTAGGCCACCCTTGCATGCTTTATACACTTGTAGTGTAATCCTTGCAAACTAGCCTTCTATGCCTCATGTTTCAGCATGTCTTGCTAGCCCATTTTGGCTCTATCTCAGTATGTTTTGGGTGTTGTTTTTCCATGGTATAACTCTGTTTTGGATTGATGAGATTGCCTCTTGCATGCTTCACACACTTGTTGTGCATTTCCATTCATTAGCCTAACATACATCATGCTTTGGACCATCTTTCTAGCATGCTTTTGGCTCTACTCAAAGAAGCTTGTGTTCATGTTTTGCCATGATTAAGGTCTGATTTATGTTGTTTTGGTCATGCATGCCTTGCTTTGTATAGCCATAGTGCATTCTAGCTCACTAGCCTTGAGTTTCCAAGTCACTAGCATGCATTGCTTGGGCTATTTGCATGATTTGGTATCATTTAGTATCTGATTTTAGAGCATGTTTCACTACCATGTCTTCACATCTTTCACTCTTTTAATGCTTTGAGAGGTTGGTGCCTTATGCTTTAAATATGAGCCAATGCGTATGCCACCTTGCCTACTGTAGACACCCCATTTTTGACCGACCTTAAGACTCAGACGTCACCAACTGAGCGCTTGGTGATGTTGCATAGTGTGCTCGTTCTGAAGTTGCGAAGTCACGGCTGCGAGCCTTGCCTCCGGACTTCCGGACTCTTTTGTGCCTTACCTCGGTTTGCGAACCAGGTCCCGTTTTCTTCATTTTCTCTTCCCGAAGGGAGGGAGAGGTCTCGTAGATCATCTCTCAGTGGCCGTAGGCTACGTTTCGTGGTCGTAGGCCATTTTTCCCATTTGGAGCCCGGTTCCCGGTTTTCGGAGCCGTCGACCGTGTGCCTCGGTTCGGGACCGCTTAACCACCTCTGTTTGCTCCGGTTTTTGGCATACACCTTGTTTCCTCCCTTTTGAGGGACACTGTGGCCCGAGAGACCAACTTCGTGGTCGAACGCCACCTCCGGTGCTTAACAGCTTGTTTTCGGGGCCCCAGGCCGCGCGTTTTGGCCCCTGAACCTTCGTTTTACATCGGTTTGGGTACATTTTTGGCGGAGACCTTATTTTCATTGTTAGGAAGGTTGTAGGAAGGTGGGAGACCAGTAATTGTTCTGGAGACCAGCTTTATTCCTTCATCGCTCTTCATCGCCTGTTTTCTTCACTAGAAAGCTAACTTTTTTCCATTCCCGGGCCACTTTTTATGACTTTCCACCACACCATTGTATTGTACACACCTGGGAGGCCACCAATATTGATAGGCCGGCCATCAATTGTTCTTGACCCTTTTGAACCCCTCTAAAAAGTTGGTTTTTCTCTCTCCTGGGTTACATTTTTTGGGTTTTGACCATACAGTTGTGTTGTACATACATGGGAGGCCACCTTTTTGGGGTGGCCGGCCACTAATCTTTGTTGACCCTTTTGACCCTGGCCGGCCGGCCAGGGGAGGTGGCCGGCCGGCCACCTAAACCTCCTGAACCTGGCCGGCCAAATTTCTCTCTCCTGGTGCATGCCAGCTGTGCCAACTATTTTGCACCAGACCCCTGCCCGGGGATCTGCCCTTTTGGAGGGGAAATTTGAATTTGTTTTCCCCCCTTTTCTTCACCCCTCTCCCTCTATATAACCAGCACCCCTCCTCCATGTTTAAGGGTTAGAAAAAATCCTCTTGGAGCTTTTGTATACAACTTTCCCTCTCTCTCTCTCATCCAAGCTTCCAAACACCTTGGTTCTTCACCATTTACACACCAACCCATAGCACAACACCTCCATCACTCATTCCAGCACCTTGGAGGACATTTGAAGAGGTTGGAAACTCAGAAATTTGGTCCAAAAGCTGCTGGTTTGCTGCTCTTCAAGGGTAAACACCTATTTCCTTTAAACTTGCATTTTTTTGCTTCATTTATAAGCCATACTTGCAAGCATTCCTGGACTTTTCCATGAACTGAAAAAGATCATATTTTGAGCTCCTCTGCATGTTTGATTAAGAACTCATTGCTGTTTGAGGTCTTCTACTACCTCTTGTCTCCTATCTCTCTTTGTAGGCCTATTTTTGCATGATATTTTAGCCCTACTTGTGATCATTTTCGTGACTTTCCATAAACTGTAAAGTATCTTTTTTTAAGCCCCTCTTCAACTTTGTTGAAGGGCTCTTCACTGTTTAAGGTCTTCTACTACCTCTTGTCTCCTATCTCTCTTTGTAGGCCTATTTTTGTATGATATTTTAGCCCTACTTGTGAGCATATTTGAGACTTTCCATAAACTGTAAAGTATCTTTTTTTGAGCCCCTCTTCAACTTTGTTGAAGGGATCTTTGCTGTTTGAGGCCTTTTGCTGGCCTGTTCATTCAATCTCTCTTTTAGGGCTATTTTTGCATGATACATTAGCCTTATTTGTGAGCCCTTTTGGACCTCGACCAAAACTGAAAATAGTCTTTTTTTGACATCATCTTCATGTTTGATTAAGGCCTATTCTCTGTTTGGGGTCATCTTCACCCTATGCATGCTTCATCTCTTCATGATTAGGGCCATACATGTGAGCATTTGCATTGGCCTTGTTTTGGCCTCTTAGCCACTGAAATCCAGTGGATTTTCAGTGGCCTTGATGTGTGTTTGAGAGCCCAAATCAGAGGGGGGTGACCCCCTCTCACCTTGTTTTGTTTGATGGTCTTTTTGGCCTTCCAAAGAGGCCCTATCTTGCATGCCTTTTTGACTGATTTCAGGGCCAATTTGGTGCGTTTTAGGGCTATCATATTTGATTTTCAGAGTTTTTTGTGCCATGCTAAGTGTCCTTGATGCATGTGCTTAATAACCCCTTTGTATGCCCTCTAAAAGAACCCATCATTTGTGCATGTGTTGGTTGCATTTCAGAGGTTATTTGGGCATATTTTGGCATGTTTTATTCACTGATTTTTGCTGGTTTGATGAGTTCTCACTTGCTTCATATACATGCCATGTAAATCATGTTTGCTAGTCAAAGTCGCATGCTATTTTAGTCCATCTTGCTAGCATCTTTTGGCCATGCTTTGAACTAGAAATGTTCATGTTTTGGAACTGCCTTGGTTCTGTCTTTATGCTTCATGATCAAATAATGCATGCTTTGTATAGCTATAGGTCAATGCATGTGCCTAGTTTTGTGTTTCGGGGCCATTTTGCATCACATTTCAGTGCTGGAACTTGCATGTTTGTATGCCATATTTCGTGCCTTTCGATGCCTTGTTAGAATGGCATTTGTGCCTTAGGATCGGTCCTCGATTTGCGTGCATGTGTGCACGCATCTCGAGTGTCTCATTTTCATCTTATGGCCACTGATGTGAGTGTGGCTGAGGTCCACTCATGTTGGTGTAAGTCCATTATGCATTGTGTATGCCATTTCAATTCATAGCATTGCGTATGCTAGGTTGTATGTTAGAGCATCGTGTATGCCATGTTACATCGTGCATTGTGTATGCCATTTCATAGTATTGTGCATGCTAGGTTGTATATTAGTTGCATAGTGCATGCCATCTCATTTGCATTGTGTTTGGGATAGGAGTTAGCCCGAGCACGGGAAACGAGGGACGTTTCGTACTTTGAGTGACGTAACGTGTCTCAATTCCCGGTCACCGACACCCCGGATTATCCATGATGGAGTCTCGGTCTTGTTGTGTTTATGTGTGCATTCATTTCATATTAAGTCATGCAATTCGACTCCTCAGCCATCATGCATCGATATGCGTGATTGGTGGCACGAGGATCGAGGACTATGCTCCCTGAAGAGTAGTCAAGCATACATATGTGAAAATACATTGCCATGCCCCTTTCCTGCTCTCTGTTGCAGCAAATCAGAAACCGGCAATCTTTTGGGACTTCGTGCAATATTCCAGGCTTAATTGTAAACAGAGGCTAATTGGGGCATCGCCATGGATTTCTGCGCCAAGCAACCCGAGCATGCATCATTCATCATTTGGAACGGAGCCGAGGCGGTCCATGGATTTGCGTGCCATTTATTGCTTTCCTAGATTAATTTGTTAATTAATTAGGATTTTGTACTTATTAGGACTGTATTATTTATTTGGGACTGTATATTATTTATTTGGACCCTCCGAGCGAGGGCAATGTTGTAATAAATGTGTGTGTGTGTGATGTATGTCTTCCAACCCCACGTCTTTCTCCCTTTTATTTACCAGCTTATGATGGTTAGATTAGGGCATGTTTCAATTAGCATACAGTATGATAGCATGTTTGCATTCATTCATCTGTTTTGCATGCACCAGGCTCGGCGCATCATAACTCACTGCATTGTATTTCAATTCCAAGTTGAATACTTGTTAGCTGTAGCATTCCATATGCCATGTTTAGAATAGCCGAGCCTATCTTAGTTGCATTATTGCATG
This sequence comes from Camellia japonica, assembly GCA_030407325.1. Taxonomy (NCBI): domain Eukaryota; kingdom Viridiplantae; phylum Streptophyta; class Magnoliopsida; order Ericales; family Theaceae; genus Camellia; species Camellia japonica. The sequence goes on along the minus strand of JAPPVO010006080.1, from coordinate 3,105 downwards.
TGTTGCATTAGGCATTTCTGTATAGTTAGGATCATGCATGATTTCTAATTAGCTTCTGTTTTGGCTTGGAGTACTCGGTAAGTTTTTATGCTTTAGCATCCTTGCATGTGTGTGAGTGACTGCCATGATAGCATGCTCACCATGAGGCTATGTGCTTATGTGATATACCTGCTTGAATGCCTGTGGGTGAAGGTTGGGTTACTTGGATTGGAACAATTCATTCACTGTGAATTTTAAGCCCACTAGATAGTGGCAAAACCATGTTTTCTAAGCCCACCCGAGGGTGGCAAAGTCTGCATTTTAAGCCTACTTGCGAGTAGCAAACCATCTTTCAAAAACAAACATGAAATGTTTTGTTCCAAATCAGGCGATCTAGTCTATACTTGTATGCTGTGTGCATCACATAGCAAACCTAGGCTAATAACCGGAATAAGAATGCATAATGTTTTCAAAACTGGATATGATGGTTAGTAGAGGCCGATCTTTGATCGGGCGAGCGGGGGTGCTCACGAAGTGACCTTCCCCAATCGTACCCAAGTTCCCGAGCCGAGGCAACTTTGGTGATGACGGACACGTGGCCTTAGGCAACGAGTCAAGGTTTCCTAAATTTCCCAAAAATAAAATATTTCGGTGGCGACTCTGTATCTGGCAAAGCAGTCCATGTTTGGCACTTCTTTCAAAAATCTATTTTCTCAAAACGATTTGCCGGATTTGGACTCTTTGGCTCAGATTACGAACCGTGACAATTTGAGTCCTGAACTGTAGTGAGCCCAAAATGAACAGAACGTGACTCATCCCTCCCGGGGCGTTCGGGGACGTCTACAGTTTCTGGCGACTCCGCTGGGGATTTAGAGAACTTGACTCGAACTCATGATATCTGGTTTTTACTACACTTGTGTGTTTCTTTGCATTGCATTTGCATTGGTGCGCCTAGGACACCGTGTTTGCCATCTGCTATTCCTGAGCGGTTTGCCAGAGGCTGCGTGCCATAAGGCTTACCGGTTACGGGCTCTGCCAGTATGGGAACACAAACCCCGGTTTTACCGGGGCACCCTTTTGACCATTCGACCTAGTGCATATTCGGAATCCATAGTGACCATTCCAAACTAGGACAGGCTGCTTACCCGATATAGGTTTTTTGAAACCGCTGCGTGCGTAGTGAAACCCTAGCTCCTGACAAAATAGGACAGGGAAACCCTACCCCAACATAGGGGTGTTTTGGCTCTCACTTATCTATTATGTGCTTTTAGAGTGCGTCTCTACAGGAATGCATGTATCAGTTTACGAGTTTGGGCATCAGGCTTGCGGACATCAGTCAGTGTTTGAGAATCAGTTATCTGCGGGTACCAGATTCAGTTTTGGGGACAGTGATTCAGGGATAGTGATCAGTGTTTGAGGACAGTGTGTATTCAGCTTATCGACCGTGTGTTGTTATGCCCAGCTGTGTGTTGTGTATTTATTTTAAGCTGTTATACTGTTCGTTTATCTGGTTATTTATTTCTTTATTGCTTTATTTATCTTTTTGCTAGGGCAGTTTTAGCACAATTGCTTCCGACCCAGCAGATATTCCCCAAGCACTTTGGACAAGAGGTCATCGACTCAATCGATCTGAGGATCTGGTTGACGGACAGCCAGTGTTCCATTCTCTACCCCCGGTTGTCAGAAGAAGGCCGAGAAAGCGCAGTGTGTCTGAGCAGAGGTTACCAGAGCAGTGGCCTACCCTAGCAATGAACAGTCGGGCTGAGGTCTCGGTTTCTGCCATAGAGATGCACATACCAGTCAGTCAGCAGGATCAGCAGAATATGGCCGGAATGGAAGAAATGATGCGCCAACTCCAAGAGAGTATGAAGCAAATGCAAGAGGACACTGTTCGCCAAGCAGAGTTCTCTAAACAGCAGGCCACAATCATGGCCCAGCAGGCGGAGCTAATTACCCGGCTACAGCAGCAAGCCGGAGCATCAGCCTCACATCCAATTCCTCCCCCACCAGGGGTCCCAATACCCGAGCAGACACCAACCACCCAGAATGTCCTACTAAATGCCCAGAACATTTTGCCAAATGTCCATGCCGCAGGAGGACACAGACATCCCAACGGGGCCGGCTCCGCCCCCGCTTCCACCTCAATTATCCAAAGTACATACACCCGTCAACCACCGAACTCTCCTTCGAGTTCGAAGTAGACCTACAGCACTGAAATTGAGCAAACTCGAGAAGCTATTCAAAAAATCCCAATGGGTAAAAGCTATCCCGGATATCGAGGACAGATATACCGATGTGGTTGTGACGCTGCCGGATAGATTCAAAATGCCGTAGATCGATCGCTTCGACGGATCTGGTGATCCCATGGTCCACCTCCGGCTATTCTCAGATATATTACGGCCAATGGGCCTCACCAGACCCCAGAAGCTTTCACTATTCGGCCGGACCCTGTCGGGTGTGGCCGCTATCTGGTATGCGAAGTTGGAGGATGATGTCAAGCGGAGTTGGGATGAAATGGCCGAGGCCTTTGTTGCGCAATACTCTTACAACACCCAAATTGAGATTACAACTCGTGATCTCGAAATAACAAGGCAGGAGCCCAAAGAGAGTTTCTCGGATTTTGTGATCCGGTGGAGGGCGAAGGCCTCGATGATGACTTTAAGGCCCACTGATAAGGACCAGATCAGGATGATTGTGCGCAATCTCCAGCAAAACTGATGCAAAAAATGATTGTGCTCCCCTTCCCCACCTTTTCAGATCTACAGGAGATGGGGTTACAAATCGAAGATGCAATGAAATAGGGTCTGATTGACCAAGACAGGGAGCAACCCTGGAGAACCTTTAACCGCAATAACAATGCAGGCCCGAGTGGCGCTGCAACTGCAAGAACTTCGGAGGTAAGCATGGTCGCCACCATTCCCCCTCCCCTTCCAAGCCATGGCAGCCACACCCTTCTCCGGTGCATCAGAAGCAAAACACAGACCACTAAATACCAACCCAGAGGCCAAAGAACCTTCACCCCATTGTACATGCCCCTGTCCAAGGCTCTACGGGTCTTAATCAGAAAAGGGCATCTAAAACCCCTGAAGCCTAGGCCGTTACCAAATCCACTACCCCCCACTCACA
>JAPPVO010006078.1:0-26537 GCA_030407325.1 Camellia japonica | reverse complement strand
AATGCAAAGTGAGGCACTGTAACACCCCATTTTTGACCGACCTTAGACTCAACGTCACCGATTGAGCGCTCGGTGATGTTGCATGTTGTGCTCGTCAGAAGTCTCAGAGTCGCGGCTGTGCGCCCTGCCTCCGACTCCCGACTCTCTTCTGTGCCTTGCCTCGTTTGCGAACCAGACTTGGTTTTATCTGTTTTCTTCCCTGAGGGAGGGGTAGTCCTGTAGACTATCTCTCAATGGCCGTGGGCTACATTTCGTGCCGTAGGCCATTTTGCCCATTTCGGAGCCCGGTTCCCGGTTTTCGGAGCCGTCAGGCCGTGTGCCTCGGTTCGGGACCGCCAAACCATCTCCGATTTCTCCGGTTTTTGGCATGCTCTCATTTACTCCCTTTCGAGGAACACTGGGGTCTCAGATACCCACTTCGTGGCCGAACACCACTTTCGGTGCCTACAGCCTATTTTCGGGATCCCGAACTGCGTGATTTGGGCCCCGAGCATTCATTTTGCATCAGTTTTTGTTCAATTTTGGCAGGTACCTCTTTAGCACCAGGAAGATCACTGGAGGGTGGGAGGCCAGCAATTATCTCAGATAACCAGTTATGCTCCTCCGGCGCCCGTTTTCTCACTTCCGGGCTAATGTTGAACACCCTAGGGCCATTTTCTTCCAACCACAACTACATATTTGTGATGAGGGCACCGGAGGACCTTGAAAAATGGTGGTCGGCCAGTAATTTTGATTTTCATTTTTGAGCCTCTCTTTCAAATGCAATGTTGTGACTCCTGCTCCAGAGTTGTCAAATTCCAACCATGGGACCTTGTTCTACACACCTGGGAGGACACTAAAAAATGGTGGCCGACCAGTAATTGTTCACTTCATTTTTGGCCATGGCCGGCCGGCCATGGGGAGTGGCTGGCCGACCAGTGGGGTGGCCGGCCGGCCATCTTCAAGAAAAGCACCTGGCCGGCCTGCTTCCCCCTTTTGACCACTTTACAGCTGTCCAGCTGTTTTCAAAATATCTCAGCCCTCCGGGGGATATTTTGGAAGGGAAAGCTTGGGTGCATTTCCCTCCCCTTTTACACCCCTTTTGGTCCATTTAAGGGGCTGATGAGCTCCTTTGTTAGGGTTACAAAAATTCCTCTCAAGAGCATATCTCCCATAGCCTCCATCTTCATCTCCAAAACCCTAAAAACCTTCAAGTCTCTAGCTCATTCCTTCATCAACACCAAGCCTCACCATCACTACTTCCATTTCAGAAGAAAGGGAAGCTTTTTCAAAGGCTAAGAACCAGCAAATTGAAGCCAAGAAGCAACAAAAGCTTGATCTTCATGGGTAAGTCTCAATTCCCTTTTTCTAGCTTATTTTTGCTTCAATTTTCTACCCTATTTGCTCACTGTTTTGGGCTCCGACCCCTACTGATTTTGTGCTTATTTTGGCCCCTCTACAACATTGTAGAAGGGCTCAACCTTGTTTGGCATCTCTATCATGCACCTCTTTCAATACCTCTCTTTATGCCAATATTTTGCATGGATTCTTTAGCCTGTTAATGATCTGATTTTGAGCCTTATATAAATTGTGAGTGGGCCTATTTTGAGCCCCTCTTCAACATTGAAGAAGGACTCAACCATGTTTGGCCTCTCTATCATGCACTTTCTTTGTAATTCTCCATATTTACCGTAAAATTGCATGATTTATTTGGCCTATTTGTGATCTGATTTGGAGCATCTCATGAACTGATATTGTGCTTATTTTGAGCCCCTATTAAACATTGAATAAGGGCTCAACCTTGTTTTCATGCTCTGCATGCCACTTGCTTTGAATTCATGTTCTACTCTTACTTTGCACGCTATTTTTAGCTCATGAGTGATCTGCTTTCGAGCATGAAATATACTGTGAGTGGGCCTATTTTGAGGCCCTCTTAAACATTGAAGAAGGCTCAACCATGTTTGGTAACTCTATCTTACACTTGCTTCACAATTCCTCCAATTTACCGTAAAATTGCATGCTTTGTTAGGCTTTCTTAGATTCTGTTTTCAGCCATCATCAGGCCTGAAACGTGTCTTATTTTGGCCTACTCTTCATATTTTGTTAAGGGTCCAAGACTGTTTGATGCATCCTTTTGGTATCTCATGTTATAGCCTTTGTTGGCTTTATTTTGCATGCTATGTTGAGCATATCTACATACTGAATTGGGGGATGTCATCTACGGAAAATGTTCATATTTTTGGTCACTCTTCAATGTTGTAGAAATATATTTTTCAGTTTGAGCATTGTATATATCATTTGCTTCATTATTCCCCTCTTCCCCCATTTTTGCACGCTATTTTGCCATACTTGTGATTGTTGTTTGGCCATTCTTTGTGCTGGAAAAATGCTAGTTTAGGGGCTGCCTAGCATCTTTCTTTACATGTCATGTCCATACTGCGCATGTTTGCATAGCTGTAGGCCATTTCGGTGCTTAGCATAGCATTTCGGGCATCGGGTGTAATTTTGCTACAATTCGGGGGCTGTTTTTGCATCATTTTGGCTGCCGAAATTTGCATTTCCCATATGCCATATGCCACGTCTCATTTCGCATGTCATTTCATGCCTTTATCCATTTCCTCGGTTTGCGTGCCCGTGTGCACGCATTTCGAGGCACTTCATTTTCATCCGCCGGCGTCCTATGCGAGTGTGGCCGAGGCCCTCTCATGTTGGTATAAGCCCATCATTGCATTTGCATGCCATTTCATGCCTTTGTCCTTTTCCTCGATTCGCGTGCCCGTGTGCACGCATTTCGAGGCACTTCATTTTCATCCGCCGGCCTCCTATGTGAGTGTGGCCGAGGCCTCTCTCATTGGTATAAGCCCATCATTGCATTTGCATGCCATTCATGCCTTTATCCATTTCCTCGATTCGCGTGCCTGTGTGCACGCATTTCGAGGCACTTCATTTTCATCTGACGGCCTCTTATGTGAGTGCGGCTGAGGCCCTCTCGTGTTAGTGTAAGTCCATTTTGCATTCTGTATGCCATTTTCGCATCATTGCATTCCGTATGCCATTCTCTCGGTTTGCGTGCCCGCGGCACGCACTTTGAGACATTTCATTTTAGCCTCATTTATATCATTTCCATGTCATTTTGCATTCCGTATACATTGCCTCGGTTTGCGTGCCGGTGTGCACGCATTTCGAGGCACTTCGCTTTCATCCGACGGCCTCTTATGTGAGTGTGGCTGAGGTCCACTCGTGTTAGTGTAAGTCCAATTGCATTGTGTATGCCATTTTATGCTTTAGAATCATTTCCTCAGTTTGCGTGCCCGCGTGCACGCATTTTGAGGCATCTCATTTTCATAGCATTGTTATGTTAGGGTTGCATATTAGCTACATTTCATGCATATCATGCATATTGCATCGTGTTCGGGATAGGAGTTAGCCCAGGCACGGGAAACGAGGCACGTTTCGTACTCCGAGTGACGGAACGGGTCTCAATTCCCAAGTCACCGACACTCCGGATTACCCATGATGGAGTTAGGTTTTGTTGTAGCATTCATCTGCATTGCACCCTATATTGAGTTGTGCAATCCGATTCCTCGGCCATCATGCATCGATATGCGTGATTGGTGGCACGAGAATCGAGGCATGCATATATTTGTGAAATACATTGCTATGCCCTTTTCCTGTTCTCTGTTGCAGCAAAATGAGGAATCAGCAACTTTTCAGAGTCTGGCGCGCATTTCGAGAAACATTGCAAACAGAGGCTAAATTGGGCATCCCAGTGGATTTCTGCGCAAAGGCACACCAACATACATCATTTCATTATCCGGAACGAAGCAAGGCAGCCCCTGGCTTGCATGCCTGTTTAAAGCTTTCTTAATTTAATTAATTAATTAGAAATATGTAATATTCGGACTGTATTATTCTTTTATTCGGACTGTAATATTCTTTTATTCGGACTGTATATTTATTCGGACCCTCTGCGCGAGGGCAAAACTGTAATAAGTGTGGGTGAGTGTGATGTATGTCTTCCAACCCCACGTCTTTCTCCCTTTTATTTACCCGCTTACGATGGTTAGATATAGGGCATATTTCAATTAGCATACAGTATGACAGCATGTTTGCATCATTCATCTGTTTTGCACGCACCGGGCTCGGCGCATCATACAAACTGCATTTGTATTTCAATTCCAAATTGAATAACGTGTTAGCTGTAGCATTCCATATACCATGTTTAGAATAGCCGAGCCTGCTATAGTTGCATCTTTGCATGTGTTGCATTAGGCAATTCTGTATAAACTAGGATCATGCATGATTTCTAATAAGCTTCTGTTTTTGGCTCGGAGTACTCGGTGAGTTTTATGCTTTAGCATCCTTGCATGCGTGTGAGTGTTGCCATGAATAGCATGCTTGCCATGAGGCTATGTGCTTATGTGATATAACTGCCTTGAATGCCTGTGGGTGGAGGTTGTGTTACTTGGATTGGACAATTCATCAAATGTTTGTTTTAAGCCCACTAGATAGTGGCAAAATCATGTTTTAAAAAGCCCACCTGAGGGTGGCAAATCCGCGTCTTAGCCTACCTGCGGGTAGCACCATCAAACCATTTTCAAATAAACAAACATGAAATGTTTTGTTCCAGTTCAGGCGACCCAGTCTATACTTGTTTGCTACGAGCATCACATAGTAACCTAGGCTAATAACCGGAATAAGAACTCACAATGTTTTCAAAAACAGATATCATGGTTAGTAGAGGCCGGTCTTTGACCGGGCGAGCGGGGGTGCTCACGAAGTGACCTTCCCCAATCGTACCCAAGTTCCCGAACCGAGGCAACTTTGGTGATGACGGACACGTGGCCTTTGGCACCGAGTCAGGGTTTCCTAAATTTCCCATTTAAAAAACATTTAGGTGGCGACTCTGTATCTGGCAAAGCAGTCCATGTTTGGCACTTCTTTCAAAAAATCTGTTTTCAAAACGATTTGCCGGATTTGGACTCTTTGGTTCAAGATTAAGAACCGTGACATTTGAGTCCTTGAACTGTAGTGACCCCAATATGAATAGAACGGGACTTAACCCTCCCGGGATGCGTTCGGGGACGTCTACAGGCACGCATACCTCATGATGCAAAATGCAAAACGAAATGCAAATGGAATGCAAAGTGAGGCACGCATACCTCAAGATGCAAAACTGAAATGGACATGAGGCACGCATACCTCATTAGACGGAAAATAAAATGCAAAACGAAGCACGCGTACCTCGAGATGCGATGAAATGCAAAATGAGGCACGCATACCTCATTGAATGGAAAATGAAATGCAAAACGAGGCACGCGTACCTCGAGATGCAATGAAATGCAAAATGAGGCATGCATACCTCATTGAATGGAAAATGAAATGCAAAACGAGGAACGCGTACCTCGAGATGCAATGAAATGCAAAATGAGGCACGCATACCTCATTGAATGGAAAATGAAATGCAAGACGAGGCACGCGTACCTCGAGATGCAATGAAATGCAAAATGAGGCACGCATACCTCATTGAATGGAAAATGAAATGCAAGACGAGGCACGCGTACCTCGAGATGCAATGAAATGCAAAATGAGGCACGCATACCTCATTGAATGGAAAATGAAATGCAAGTATGACACGCATGCCACACGAAAATGCAAAACGGTGCAAGTCGCAAGGGACGTGCAAGACGGCGCGATGCGACGCACCGGACAATGTGATGGATGCGTGCAACGCACACGGGGCAACTTTTGAATCTTGTAAAAGACAAAAGGATATAAAAGGATACAATCTTTGCTTGAATCTGTGTGCCACGCACAGAAGACACGGTCCGAGGTCAAAACGGAGGCCGGTTGAGCATCGGGGATTCACTTTCTTGCACTTTCTTGAGCTATGAAGACCAGAAACTACCCCCATGGCCTAAACAAGGCTGTGGGAACATCACCGGCTGGACTAGGTGGCCACCGGCTGGCCACCGGCTGCATAAAAGTTCCACCGGCACAATATTGTGCCGACCGGCCAAAAGTTGCTGATCGGGGACAGTTTCGACTTTTTGCAATGGGTCTTTTAAAATAGGGTTCCGAACCCTATTTTCTCACTTCTCCACCGCCGAAAATCAACTCTCTCTCTCTCTAGAGCCTTTTTCTCTCCTCATTTTGCCATTTCTTTGTATTTTCACGCCATTTTCGTCGTTCGATTCGCGAAGTTCATCGCGTTTCGCACATTTTCAACCGAATAAGTCTTTGTTTCGTTGCCTCTTTTGCTATTTCCGCTTTTTCGGGACTTGTTCCCCTCGGTTTCCTCTTCATTTCCGTGCCTTTTCCCATCCCGACCTTTCCGGCCATTTTCCACCCTCCCGGGGGTTGACTTTCGAGTTGACTCTTCGTATTCCGAGCCTATTTTCATTCCTCGACCATTTTCCCATCATTCCCGACATGGCCGACGACGTTCCACGCGGCGGGACTCCCTCGGATCACGAGATGGATCCCGGGGTTGAGCTCCTCCCGCTGAGCGAGTGCCCGTTCGATCCGGCGACCTACCGGCCGGCGATCCACGTTCTACCACCCGACGGACTACGCCAGTTTCGCAGCTTTGACCGAGCACTGGACCCGGAGCTCCTCCTACGCGAGCCGACCTCTCACCTATCCTTCGGCGCTTCCGAGGTAACACTCTTCTCTGTTTTACTTTCTGCAATGTAGAACTGTTAACTATCAACTGCCATAGCTGATTCGGTTCTTTGACTGCTTAGTTCTTTAACTGCCTAGTTCCAATATACTGATACACTGTATATCGTAGTTGATTGCAAATGCACTCGTAACTGATTATCCGTTTAAGACTCACACGTGCACACACACTGCGCTAGCCTTGAACCACTCAAACCACGGCACACACCGTATTTCACTGCAAACACCATTGCCCGGTATCTGTTTGAATCTGAAAAACTTGCACGCATGCCACATTTGCACCGAGCCACACAAACACGCTGACGCATCACACGTTGTAGTTTACTGTAAACACACCGGCACCCGGTATCTGTTTGAATCTGACAAACTTGCACGCATGCCAAACTTGCACTGAACCACACAAACACGCTGACGCATCACACTTTGTAGTTTACCAAAAGCACACCGGCACCCGGTATCTGTTTGAATCTGACAAACTTGCACGCATGCCAATATTTGCACTGATTTACTGTTTCCTTAAAACTGTACATTTTATATTGCTTCGCAATTACTTGTTTGAAAACAGGGAGATTCCCATACCATCCGCGGGTATGGAATACCGTTGCTCGTGCGTGGTACACTGAGCTTCCTGAAGCAGTTCGCCACATTGTAGACCAGGCTGGCTTTGGCGCGTTCTGCAGGGGACTTTCCCAGCTCACGGAATGCAGACCTCTCCTCGCCGCTCTGGTGGAGAGGTGGTGGGACACCACCGATTCATTTCACTTGTCGGCGACCGGGGACATGACGATGACCCCTTATGATTTTTCGGTGCTCACAGGCATCGGGGTAGGGGGTGATCCGATCCCCTTCGATATTGACATGGATGAGTGGACTGCGGCTCAGGTCTACTTGCTTGGCGCGGCACCGCCTCTTGCGCGTCCTGGCTTTGTCCGGTACTCCTGGTTCGAGGTGCAGTTCAGGGTTCAGCCCCTCCTTGTCGATGCAGCTCCGATGACCCCAGAGGCCGTAGAGAGATATGCACGTGGCTTTCTCATGTTCTTGTTCGGGACGACCCTTTTCGCCGACCGGGCGAACACAGTGCCTCTCTGCCTTCTCAGCGCACTGGTGGATGTCAGAGACATTTTACATTATGACTGGAGTGGCGCCGCTCTGGCCACCCTTTATGGATATATGAGCTCAGCCTCCCGCGGCAGTGGACAGCTGCTCGGGGTTACTGGCGTGCTTGGGAGGTACATTTCTTTTCCTGCCTTTCATTTCAGTTCTATACTTTCTGTACTCTGTACACTGCACACACTGTAGTCTGCTTTACACTTGCTGTATACTGTACACACGGCACACACATACTCTGTTTTACACACTGACTGTACACTGCTCACACTGTACACTCTGCACAATACACTGCACAACGCTACTCATACTGTACACTCTGCACGATACACTGCACAACACTGCTCTGCTATTTCTGCCTTCTATTCTGTATTCTGCTTTATCTGATAAATGCACTGGTATTTATCTTGCAGTTGTGGGTTTACGCCTACTTTCCTAGGCTCGCTCCTGTACCCGATGCAGAGACCCCTCTGGTCGTCCCTTTTTCACGCCGCTTTGACGGGAGATGCGTGCGGAGGCCCCGGGAGACCTTCAGCTTTTTCCGCCACTACTTCGACACCATCACCCCTGCCGAGGTATGTTTTACTTGCAGTTCATTTAAGCTTCGTCTTTCCACTGTATATTAGCCATAACAGTAGGTAACAAATTGTATTTCAATTTCAGATCACCTGGCAGCCTTGGGCCCTTTGCCAGCCGTGGCGTGGGATCGGTTTGCCGGCGCCGTTGATACCTCACGTTTCGGATTCTGCTCGAGGGCCCGGTCTGTCGGCTTGGTACCTGGGTGTGAGCGTTTCTTGCGTCAGACCCTAGGCCTACCTGAGCAGATAGTCCCGGTGCACCCTCCTGAGCACATGCGGGATACTGAGAGGTTCACTGCCGAGCAGATGGCAGACTATACTATCGGCTGGGAGGCGGACGACTTCCGAGGCGAGGGCGATTACTCGGAGTACGTCCGGACCTTCATCATGCGACCTCTGAGCGGCGGCCGCCGAGTAGAGAGAGAGAGACCTGCGGCGCCAGCGGCCGGAGCAGGAGCTGGAGGGGGAGCGCCGAGGAGGGCTCGAGTCCGTGGCAGAGGTGGAGTTCAGCGAGGGCGAGGGACCGGTTGGCCTGCTCTGCCCGCTGCATTGACTTTCAGAGGACAGGGTGGGGCGACCTATCAGATCCCCTTTGCTCCTCCACCAGCTGACCACGAGTTTGTCGGTGTCCCCGACTTGCCTCCGGTATGTTACTGCATTCTTCGTCTTGCACTGTTATTTCATTTCAGCTTATTTGATATTCCACAGAATATTGATGCATCTGATACTTTTGCAGGCGTCTTCTGAGTACACCCGGCAGTCATTGGAGATGAATGCCTCCATGATGGGGATGCTACAGCGGACATTCGACCTCCTAGCCCTCTACAGCATTCCGGTATGTTCTTTCTGACCACGGCCTCAAACCATACACAAACTGCTTTACATAATCTGATGCACAACACAACATCTGATAAACTGCTCACGGCATCTGATACACTGTATTCACACATTGCACCCTGCACTAACTTACTGTTCACCGCATACATACACTGTACTCATACACTGCATTCTACACTGATACACTGCTCACGGCATACATACACTGTACTCACACACTGCATTCTGTACTGATAAACTGCTCTCGGTATTCTCAGTATTCTGATGTGTTCACATTTCATGCTTTTTCAGCCTCCCTTCTAGATTCCTCCAGTGGGCGGCGCTCCAGCTGGACCTTCCATTTCTACTCGGGATGGCAGAGCATATCCCCGCACCAGAGGGGGGCGCACTCATGTCGGGAGCAGCTCGCGGGCTCCGGTTCCAGATGATGAGTCTGAGGTAGAGACAGAGGCGGAGGAGACCGATGATGGCTCGGACTCGAGCTCAGATGGTGATGCCCCTAGTGGTGCCCCTGTTGATGACGCTCCTGGACCTTCGTCCAGGAAGAGGACTAGGATAGATTGATAGCTCCGGGGCCATTTTGACATTTGATACAGATTTTTGCTGTTTTCTTCCTTTTTGCATTTTCCCCTTTTGTCAGTAGTTAGGGTACTTTGTACTGCCGCAGGCAAATTTTGTTTCCAAAACTTATGTATTTGAAAAGATGATATGAAATGAAACAAACTTTTTGTCCGAAAAGAGTGTTATATCTGCATGTTTCATACTTTGCACTGCATTGCGTCATATTACACCCCAAATGTAAAGGATATTGATCTGTTGTCTGAAAATTGAGCACTTGTACCATGATAATCAGATAACCAACCAACTAATAGCAAACCACTCATACAAAGCACTACTCAAACTGCACAATACAGCCCGTACTCTAATCGGGATTGATCTGCATACAGCCCTCAACACAGCACGGTTCATTCTGCACACAGCAAACCCTGAACAAATAACCCAATCTGACAAGACGGATCACAAAACTGACACGGTTGGAGTTGAAACACACTTGGATGTCCCAAATTTCCCTTTTCTTCTCTTGCTTCGCACGAATGTAGAGAATGGCACAGCATTCAGAGCACAAACGATTAATCTGTGGAAAAGGGGTTTCACAACCGGGGTATCGAGCCTACCACAGAACACAGCGAGACAGACTCAAACAGAGAAACAAAAGGCACATGACCTGAACACAACGAGACACATTCGAAAAAGACTCAAAGCTAAAGCCGAAACCGACAAATCAAAAGACACGACACACAGACATGTTTACACAAGGAGAGACCTTGAATCTCGAGGAGCCAGTTCCTCCGGGTATTATTTCCCACCCTTTCTGATTTGTGATACTCACATCACTCGGCCCTCAGGCTCGGTTTTTCTCTCAAAACCTTCTTGCTCACTTCTCTCTCCGCTTACACCTCTCTATTCTTTATTCTCTCATTTTTCATCCCTCCCCAGGGTGATTGATGGATGAATAGAAAGTCACAGGTTCACGCCCAACACTGTTAGCTCACGGCTATTTCTCACAGCGGATAGAGTGCCTTTCTGGCAAGTGTGTTGGCGGGGGAAAGACAGAAGACCTGACTCAACTGTGCCCCTAGTTCGTCACTTTGACCATTTTTTTTTGTTTTCTTCCTAAAACAGTTTTGATCAAAATGAGAGTTAGATTAGCACACTTATTCGATTTTTGACTTGAAAATCATGCGAATCTGGCTGTGAGCACTGAAAATTCTCCTTTTGGGTCCAAACATGGTCCAATTTGAAAAATGAAATAGTTTTCGAGAAAATAGTCAACTTCAGTAAAAATTTTCAAAAACTATTTTCGCAAACAGTCAACGCTCAACGAGCGCGGAACTTACCCTCGAGATATGCAACCTCGGATCGGAGGCAATGGAAAATTGCCCCTGGCTTAAAGGGGGATAAGGCAACGGAAAGTTGCCCCTGGTTTGGATGGTAACTCAGGGCAACTTATGGCACTGTATGGCAACGGAAAGTTGCCCCTTGTTTGGATGATGCCGCGGCACATTGTAAGCCAGTCCTTGTTGACGACGATCGGACCCTCGGACGCGGAGGAGACGGAGACGGTTTGAATCAATATATGGACACAGTCACCTGGAAGGTGTTGGTGGTTGGACTTCAAGAAGAAGTTAATCACGTAGTTCCAGGTCGCTGTAATTGAGACATTGGATTCGGAGGAGGCACAGGTGATCAAAACCATGACATGGACAGAGATGCTATGGAAGCGTTGGGGGCTGGACTTCAGGATGAAGTTGCCTACGTATCCCAAACATGGGAATCAAGCCTTACGTAGTTCCGGTTAAGGTACACTCGGGTATTTTAACCTTCACTTTTAGGCTCTAACTTTTGCCAAGGTGCCCGACGCGGGTTTTCGACCTTGCGAGCTATGTTTTTCTTCTTCTTTCTTCTTTTTTTTTTTTGCATTTTCATTTCTTTTCTTTCTTTTAATATATTTTTTTGTTCTTTTCTTTTTCTTTTTTTTTCTTTTCTATTTCTTTTTTTTTTCTTTTTTTTCTTTGCTCTAACTTTTGCCTGGGCCGCCCTTCCGGGTTTTCGGTCCAGCGAGCCTCTCAAAGGGTAAAAGTGTAGCAAGCCCATGCCAAATGGTTTTGAGATTGAAGCCCTCTGTATCCAGGAGAGCGACTGTTGGGTTGATTTGCAGAAGAGTCCATCACGGTTGCTTTACGAGCCTTGCCGGGTGGGATCTGATCTCCTTGATCTGACTTTGATGCCTCTTGCTCGAGGGCTGCCACAAAATTGGCCGCACAGGCGTTTCATGGCACCGTTGAATGTTTTGAACGGATTCCAGTTTGCAACAGATAAATTGAATCTTGAGGCCGAGAGCTATCCTGGGCTACACAATCTCAAGAGCGATTCCACACAGGTCTTTGCAAGGCTGCGCAAAACATTTCGTTTTTGAAAGTTTTTAAGAAAGCGACAAATCATTCGCGCTAAAGATAGTGTGGAACCAGTCTGGATCAAACCAGGATCCTTCTCAGTACTCACGCCGACAAGCATGATTTCATTCATGAAAGGCTTAGCGGGCCTCTCTTTCTCTCAAAATGATCAAAATTTTACAAAACCCGAGGAATTACTTCCCCTTCGTTTTCATCACCGCAGTGTTCGAAAAAGGGTTTTATGAAAAGCTTAGGTCATTACGACGATGTTTAAAGCACAAGAGAGTAGGCGAAATGCACTGTCGTTCCATTCACATCTTCTGGCACGACTAACTCAAATAGCAACAAATACGGCACATGATAGCCACGGCTGTTTCACTCAGGTTTCTCAGATGCAACTGGCTCCACGGCAGAGACAGACTCAAAAGGAAAACGAAGGAAGTAATTATAAAGCAAAACGGTATTCGGGGCAACAACCCCGGAATCACCTGGTATTTTATACAAGAAGGACTGACTCATTACAACAAGACAGACCCTGTAAGCAAAAGGACTGACTCGACACCCAAGTCAGAATTTACAAAATTAACATTAACAGATGCCCAAAATGCGTGCCAAACGCCACATCCAAAAATGCGCCAGGCACTGCCCGCAGGCGGTTCACCTTCTGATTACATACTCGCAGTATCTGTGTCCTCAACATCCAACAACTGGGTAGTGACGGACTTTGCTGAAGTGGGGGGGGAGGGGGGAGGATAACCTCGTTGTCAATCAAATCTTGCACCTCATGCCGGAGGCGAAAACAATTGTTGGTGGCATGGCCTGTCTGCTGGTGGTACGCACAGTACAGAGCAGCATTATGAGTAGCAGGAGATTCTTCGGGTGGGGCCGAGGCTCCAGGGGTTTAAGGTGTCCCCTCGTGGCAAGGATTTGAAGTGCCTTGGACAATGGCATATAGAGAGCATGGAAGACTCGGCACCCTCGAGGCAGGTACTTTGGAGCCTGAGCACTCTTGCTAGATGCACTAGCGAACGGGTCGGCGGGTGCGGCCTTGGATTTCTGATCCTTTCCGGATGCAAGGTTGGGAGGGGGAAGGACTGTTTTGGCATGACGGGGCTGTAACAAGCCCGCGGGAGACCTCGCTACAGTTCGGACTCCCTTTTGTGTTGCGGTTCTAAATCTGAACCAAAGAGTCCAACTCTGGCAAATCGTTTTGAAGAAAAACAGATTTTTTGAAAAGTAGTGCCAAACATGGACTGCTTTGCCAGATTACAGAGTCGCCACCTAAATATTTTTTAATGGGGGAATTTAGGAAACCCTGACTCGGTGCTGAAGGCCACGTGTCCGTCATCACCAAATGTCTTGGCTCGGGAGCTTGGGTACGATCGGGGAAGGTCAGCTATGAGCACCCCCTTTCGCCCGGTCCGAAGACCGGCCTCTACTAACCGTGATATCCGATTTTGAAAACATTATGCGTTCTTATCCCAATTATTAGCCTAGAATTACTATATTATGCGCACAGCAAAACAAGTATAGACTAGATTGCCTAATTTGGAAATAAGCATTGCATACCCGTTTTCTTTGAAAATGCTTTGGAATTTGCTACTCGCAAGTAGGCTAAAATACGGATTTCAATGAGTTATTCCAACTCAAGCAATCCAACCTCCACCCACAGGCATTCAAACAGTTTATCACATAAGCAACTAGCCGCATGGTAAACCTACTGTCATGTTAACATTCACACGCATGCGATATGCTAAAGCATAAGACTCACCTAGTACTCCGTGCCAAAACAATGAACTAGTTAGTAAACATGCATGCCCTAGGCCATGTTAAGTGGCTAATGCAACAGGCAAGGATGCAATTTAGAGTAGGCTCGGCTAACCCTAAAATGGCACGTGAAATGCAAGCATTCGATGCACGCATTCAATTTGGAAATTGAGAGTACGATGCAGTTTGTATGATGTACCGAGCCCGGTGCATGTTAACAAATGCATGGATGCACGCATGCATTGCATAAGGTATGCTAAAAATAAACGTGCCCTAATCTACCATCATAAGCAGGTAAATAAAAGGGAAGAAAGAAATGGGGGTTGGAAGACATACACCACACTCACCCACACTTATTACAATTATGCCCTCACACGGAGGGACCAAAAGAATATACAGATTAATTAACTACGCAAGCTAATTAAAATATTACAAATTAATTAATTAACAAATTAATTTAACTAAGGAGAACAGTAAACCGCCTCGGGGCGAGGGTTCAATGCACGCGCACTTGGATTCCGCTCGGAATTGCACTGCCATGCCTAGCTTGCCTCTGTTTTCCCTGCTTTGTTCCTCTGAGGACTGCCAAAGTCTCAGGACTGCTTCCTTAGATACTGGGGATCACCACCGACTGAACAAAATAGCCACCGGCTGCTATATGTGGCCATCGGCACAGAATTTATCCATCGGCTGATAATTGAATGCCGGTCGACACTAAATACTGCCGGCCAGCACTGAATGTCTGCAGAACCTGCAACTCACAGCAGCAGAGGGGAACAACTTGCATGGCAATGTGATTCCAACAATGTGTGCACCAATCATGCCCCTTATCATATTTGTGACTCAAAGGGGCATGTGCCTCGATTCCCGGGCCACCAATCACGCATTTCCATGCATGATGGCCTACGGAACCAAGTATGCAACTTTAATTTCAAGTGCATGCAAAACAAACAAACACACAAGGGTGCTAAGCCTCTATCATGACTTGGTCAAGAGGTAGAGCATGCATGTTTATGTGATGCAATCCTAGACATGTCAACTAGTATGCAATCATGCCAATGCAAAGGAGCATACAAGCTAACAAACATACAAGGCATGAAACACCAATGTCAACCATCGAGTATGCAAGGTGTAATGTGGGTGTCTAAGCATGCAAACAAGCATGTGACTTCATTCAATCATGTTAGTCCTAACATGCATTTACTTACCAATACATTACAACACTCAAGGAGCATATGCAAGCAACAAGAGGATGGACTTGCACATAGGTTAGGTAGCTCTAAATAAGCCTAAAATCAGTGGCCAAATGCCATAGAAGTGAAGGCTAAGATATATGCAATACATGCACACATGCAAGCATACATAATTCAACATTTAGGCATAAACAAGCAACTCTTAAGAACACTTAAAAGAGGCTAACATGGACATATTAACATGCATATATAAGCTTTATAATCATGTTATAGAAGGTTCCAAACCAACTAAATAAACCAAGTAAAGCATGCAAAAGGCCCAAGCATTCAAGGCTCACCAAAGAGGTAATGAACTACACTTAACACAACCATACATGGCATGCATTAGGCGACCAAAAACAGAGTTTTAACACACAAAACTAAGTCCAAAAGACCACTTAGATGGCACCTAAGTGGCTCAAGTTCAAAGGCATGCATAATGACCAAAACAAAGGGCATGCAACACATGCTTTCAAAGCAATAAAGAGGCGACTTAGGCAAGCATATGGGCATGCCAAAGGGACTGATATTACATGTTGGGTGGTTCCAAACCACCAAAACAATGCAAGCAACACATGCTACACATTGACACACTTGAGGCATACAAGCCCTACAAGCCACAAATGCAAAGGAGCTATACTAAGCATGCCAAAATCAATCCAAACGACTATGGACAAACCTAAAGCATGGCAAAATAAGCACAAAACATTCACAAGTCCAAGCCTAAATCATGCTCAAACAAAGGCTAACAACCTAAGGCATGTTAAGGGAATTACAAGGCATTACATGGCAACTATACTAAACATGTATGGAGCACCAAAACCAACATACAACATGATTATATTATGGCATAATAAGCATGAAATACAGCCATGGCATGCTCAACACACACTTGAACATAAGGCTTCCTAAGAGGCCAAAACTTGCCCTTTTCAAGGACATCAAGGAGAGGGGGTGGCCCTCTCCTTCTTGGGACTTCAAAGCATCATCTTCACCACTGAAATCCCTCAAGATTTCAGTGGTGAAGAGACCCAAACACCAAAATCCCGGATCTCACCAAAATAGGCACAAAATGAGGTCTTTTCAAGGCCTAAGGGTGGTCAAACCCTCCCAAAGCACAAAACACTCTTAACCAACAATAAAGAGGACCAAAAAATAGAACTTTTATGTGTTGATCACCAAGCACAAAAACAGTTCTAAGCTATGTAAAAATGGAGTGCAAAAATGGGGTAAAAAGGGGTAGTTTCTTACCCTTGAAGACCACCTTCACAAAGGTTGATGTTGTTGCTTCCTTGAGCTCAAATCCAACCAAAAACTTCAAGAACCAACCCTTAGAACCTCAGTAACCAAAGGAAGGTGAAACACTAGGTGTTGATGAGCAATAGTAAGTCACAAACACCTAGTGTACAATAAGAGGGAAGAAGAGAGATGGGATAGATACAAAACTTCTAACCTAAAACCAGAGCTTCTTCTCTGTCTAAAATGTCTAAAAATCCAAACTTCTTCCAACCTTGAGCCAAGAGGAGGAAGGGTCCTCTTATAGGCAACTAAACTTACAAGTTAAGCTAACCAAGAGGCTCATCCCTCCATACACGTGTATGGAGGGGAAACAAATGCTATAAAGCTGTCTGAAAATATCTCCAAAAACAGCTGTAAAGTAGTCGGCAGGGCAAAATGGTCATTTTGCCAAAATTGACTGCCGACCGACACAAAAGAGTGCCGACCGGCACAATATAGTGCCGATGGCAACATCAACCAGCCGGTGGCCTCTAGCCACTGCCGGTGGTGTGTGGGGATGCCTCACAAGGCATTCCCTGCCCCTCCAAGGCAAAGCACAAGTGTTTGGTGCAAAACCAGACACAAAACGGTCAAGTTCGGAGATCTTGAGGCAAGGCGCGTAGCCGAGAACTCCGGGAACTCCAAACGAACACGAACATGGATAATCACCGAGTGTTCCAACGGTGACGTCCAAGTCTTGAGGACGGTCAAAAATGGGGTGTCTACAGTTGCCCCTCTTTGACAGAACTCGAAAGTCATAACAATGACGAGAGTGAATGTCAAAGCCCAGAGACGACCCATTTTTGACAAGGCCGAAGACTTGGACAAACATACGAAGCGCAAATGGTTGAACTCGCAAGCTGCCTACGTATCCCTTTAGGAATCAAACCAGCGTAGTTCAGGCACAGGCATACAAGCCGTAGATAAGGTATGCGCCCGTAGGCGGGGGCAAGATGCAACTGACGATGCAAAAGGCCGAGCATAACTTATGATCATGCAAAGAAAGCTGTAATGAAGCACACATGCGACAGTTATAAGCTAGCATACGCCAATCTACACTACAATGCAGAAAGGATGTAAGAGAATTATGCAATTGTCAATACGTCTCACGCGGAGAATACAATACCTGTGCGGCTCGTCCGGTTGCACCGGCCTCAAATGAGCCGTACATACAATATCGTGCCTGCAAAGAAAGCAAACTTAACAGGTACAATATTGTTAGCAACATGCATGACAATGCGATGACGAATGCAAAATGATATGCAATATATACAAAACTATGTATAAATAATGCAAATGATATGCAATGCAATTGAAACTATGCAAACTACATGCAAAGCAATTGAATCATGATTCAATCGTGAGCGGTTCGAAACCACACGAATGTCAAATAGATTGATGGAAGTAACAAGTCCGTCTACCATAGAAAAGGTGCCGCAACCTCAAACCAACATACCAACGTGGAGTAGGCGCGATACACATGCAGAACTATGAGTAATGTAGACGGACACAAGGACAAGTATTGGGTGGATTGACATAAGTGGGGTGACGACCCGCTGAGGAAAGAACAAATGATCCTAATGCCGGATGCAACAATTACACTACAATGTAATATGCGATTATGGCACGCGGGCCAAACCGTATCTCGCTTAGGAAAGGCATGCACACATACAAACCATGTCTAACACAGAAAAGGTGCCGCAACCTCAAACCAACATACCAGCATGGAGTAGGCGCGATGCACATGCAGAACTGTGCTTTGACGTGAAAAGTATGGACACATACCAGACCAAGCTCAACAAGGAAAGGTACAAGCCATAAATGGAAGATGATGCAATGGATGCATGCAACTACAATGGATACAATGGATATGGCACGCAGGCCAAACCAAGCTTTGCCTAGGAAGGGCATGTACACGTACAAGCCATGTCTAGCACAGGAAAGGTGCCGCTACCCTCAAACCAACATACCAACGTGGAATAGGCGCGTACATATGCAGAACTGTGTTTTGACGTGAAAAGTATGGGCACATACCAGACCAAGCTCAACAAGGAAAGGTACAAGCCATAAATGGAGGATGATGCAGTGGATGCATGCAACTACAATGCAATGGAAATGGATATTTACAGAAAATGCATGACATATGCACTATACTACAATGATGATGCATGACATATGCAGTTTTGGAATGCATGACATATGCAATATTTACAAATGATGCATGACAATGCATGTGTGTTTTTTTTGTTTTTTGAAATGCATGACATATGCAATAGTTAGAAATGATGCATGACAATGCACTATGATGCAATGATGCATGACATATGCATTATCTATCTACAATGATGCATGACATATGCATGTGTTTACAATGATGCATGACTATGATTGCAGCTTTCCCTATCTTACCAACAGGGCGGTATACTAGGTTGGTTCAGTATCCAGAATTGAGGCGTAAACATGCCGCCTCAACCTATGGGGCTTCCATACAGATTTCAAGCCGAGGGTACACCCCCTAGGTATTTAAACCAGACTTTAGTCTCGAAAATCCCGAACCTTTGCGTTCTAGGCATGAGCCGTTCAAACTCTAGTTTTCACCGTCCCAGTTGGTCTTCTAGGAACTTACCGCAAAAACAGGCAGGTGGCTTTACCAGACCACCGAAAGTCGTTCGGGCACGACAAACACCAAAGGAATTGCACCTTCAGAGGATTTAAGGTCTCCTAGACCGTGCGTGTTTAAGGTCTCGCTAGACCGGTGTGGGGCAATGCATGAATTGAGATGCGGTGCACAAGACAGCGCAATGTGCAAGATAGCGCGATTGAATGCATACAAAATGCAATGAGATGCGCAAAAAGCGCAATGCGTTAGACAACGCGGGTGAAGGTTTTGCACCTCCCGAGGACTTAAGGTCTCCTGGACCGCGCGTGTGTAGACGTCCCCGAACGCCCCGGGAGGGTTAAGTCCCGTTCTGTTCATATTGGGGTCACTACAGTTCAAGGACTCAAATGTCACGGTTCTTAATCTTGAACCAAAGAGTCCAAATCCGGCAAATCGTTTTGAAAACAGATTTTTTTGAAAGAAGTGCCAAACATGGACTGCTTTGCCAGATAACAGAGTCGCCACCTAAATATTTTTTAATGGGAAATTTAGGAAACCCTGACTCGGTGCCAAAGGCCACGTGTCCGCCATCACCAAAGTTGGCTCGGGAACTTGGGTACGATTGGGGAAGGTCACATCGTGAGCACCCCCGCTCGCCCGGTCAAAGACCGGCCTCTACTAACCATGATATCTGTTTTTGAAAACCTTGTGAGTTCTTATTCCGGTTATTAGCCTAGGTTACTATGTGATGCTCGCAGCAAACAAGTATAGACTGAGTCGCCTGAATTGGAACAAAACATTTCATGTTTGTTTGTTTGAAAATGGTTTGATGGTGCTACCCGCAGGCAGGCTAAGACGCGGATTTGCCACCCTCAGGTGGGCTTAGAAAACATGATTTTGCCACTATCTAGTGGGCTTAAAACAAACATTCAACGCATTGTCCCAATTCAAGTAACACAACCTCCACCCACAGGCATTCAAGGCAGTTATATCATATAAGCATATAGCCTCATGGCAAGCATGCTATCATGGCAACACTCACACGCATGCAAGGATGCTAAAGCATAAAACTTACCGAGTACTCCAAGCCAAAAACAGAAACTTATTAGAAATCAATGCATGATCCTAATTATGCAGGAATGCCTAATGCAACGCATGCAATAATGCAACTATAGCAGGCTCGGCTATTCTAAACATGGTATGTGGAATGCTACAACTAACACGTATTCAATTTGGAATTGAAATACAAATGCAGTTTGTATGATGCGCCGAGCCCGGTGCATGTAAAACAGATGAATGATGCAAACATGCTGTCATACTGTATGCTAATTGGAATATGCCCTATATCTAACCATCATAAGCGGGTAAATAAAAGGGAGAAAGACGTGGGGTTGGAAGACATACAACACACTCACCCACACTTATTACAGTTATGCCCTCGCGCAGAGGGTCCGAATAAATAATACAGTCCGAAATGAAAGAATAATACAGTCCGAATAATACATATTCCTAATTAATTAACAAATTAAACTAAGAAAGCTGTAAACTGGCATGCAAGCCAGGGGCTGCCTTGCTTCTAATGAATAATGTATGCCGGATTGCCTTGCGCGGAAATCCACTGGGATGCCCCGATTAGCCTCTGTTTGCAATGTTTCTCGAAATGCATGCCCGACTCCGAAAAGTTGCTGGTTCCTTATTTTGCTGCAACAGAGAGCAGGAAAGGGGCACAGCAATGTATTTCACAGATATATGCATGCCTCGATTCTCGTGCCACCAATCACGCATATCGATGCATGATGGCCGAAGAATCGGATTGCACAACTCAATATAGGGTGCAATGCAGATGAATGCTACAACAAACCTAACTCCATCATGGGTAATCCGGAGCGTCGGTGACTTGGGAATTGAGACCCGTTCCGTCACTCGGAGTACGAAACGTGCCTCGTTTCCCGTGCCCGGGCTAACTCCTATCCCGAACACAATGCAATATGCATGATATGCATGAAATGCAACTAAGATACAGCCTAGTATGTACAATGCTAATGAAAATGAGATGAAAATGAGACGCCTCGAAAAGCGTGCACGCGGGCACGCAAACCGAGGCGATGGCATGAAATGCAAATCGGATAAAATAGAGTGCCTCGAAATGCGTGCACACGGGCGCGCAAGCCGAAGCGACGATGTGAAATGCGAATCGGATAAAACCGAAGTGCCTCGAAATGCGTGCACACGGGCACGCAAACCGAGGCAATGATGTGAAATGAGATGGAAATGCAAATTGGGCTTATACTAACATGAGTGGACCTCAGTCACACTCACATCAGATGCCGTCGGATAAGAATGAAGTGCCTCGAAATGCGTGCCCGCGGGCGCGCAAACCGAGGCAATGATAAAATGAGACGTGGCATATGGTATATGAAAAATGCAAATTTCAGTAGCTAAAATGATGCTAAAACAGTCCCCGAATTATAGCAAAATTACACCCGATGCCCGAAATGCAATGTAATGCACCCGAAATGGCCTACAGCCCTACTAAACATGCACAATATGGACATAACATGTAAAACAGTAGCAAGGAAGCCCCTAAACTAACATTTTTTCAGTACAAAGCAAGGCTAAACAACAACCACAAGTATGGCAAAATTAGCATGCAAAAATGGGGAAAAAGAGGGGAATTACAAAGCAAGTAGTATATACAACGCTCAAACTGAAAAATACAGTTCTACAAAATTAAAGAGGGGCCAAAAATATTCACATTTACAGTAGATGACATCCTCCAATTCAGTATGTAGATATGCTTAACATAGCATGCAAAATGAAGCCAACAAAGGGCTATAACATGAGGTATCAAAAGAAATGACCAAAAAACTTTGGACTATTAACAAAACATGAAGAGTAGGTCAAAATAAGACTCTTTCCTAGCCTGATGAAGGCTCAAAAACAGAAGCATGGTGAGCTAGCAAGACATGCAAAAATAAGGGACTAAAGGGGGTATAACATGAAGTACCAAAAGAATTCACCAAATAGCCTAATACCCTTAACAAAACATGACAATAAGGCCAAAATAAGGATATTTTCAGTACTGATGATGGCCTAAAATAGAAGCTAGGTAAGCTCAAAAAGGCATGCAAAATGGGGTCAAAGAGAGATATAAAGGAAAGTATGATATGGAGACCCCAAACAAGATTGATCACTTCTACAATATTGTAGAGGGACACAAAATAAGCTCACTCACAGTTCATGACATGTTCCAAAACAGACTTCATGTAGGTCAAACAAATCATGCAAGTTTACGGTAATTTGAAGGAATTATGAAGCAAGTGCATGATAGAGAGGCCAAACAGGGTTGATCCCTTCTTCAATGTTGAATAGGGGCTCAAAATAGGCCCACTCCCAGTTTATTTCATGCTCGAAATCAGATCACTCATAAGCTAAATATTTTATGCAAAATATTGACATAGAAGATGCTATTGAAGCAAGTACATGAAGGAGATGCCCAATAAGGTTGAGCCCTTCTACAATGTTGTAGAGGGGCTCAAAATAAGCACAAAATCAGTAGGGGTCAGAGCCCAAATCAGTGAGAAAATAGGGTAGAAATTTGAAGCAAGATTGTGCAAGAAAAAGGGATAGTACTTACCCTTGAAGACAAGTCTTTCTTTGCCTCTTGACTTGACTTTGTTGCTTCTTAACCTCTGGAAAACACTCCTTTGCTGCTGAAATGGAGGTGGTGATGGTGGTGCTTAGGGTTGATGAAGAGAAGAGCTAGGGACTTGGAGAGTTTTTGGAGCTTTTGGCTATGGAAATGGAGGCAAAGGAAGAGAGACTCTTGAGAGGAATTTTTCTAACCCTAGCAAAGAAGGACCTTAGCCCCTTAAATGGACCAAAGGGGGTGTAAAAGGGGAGGGAAATGCACCCAAACTTTCCCTCCCAAAATATCCCCCGGAGGCTAGGATATTTTGGAAAAACAGCTGGACAGCTGTAAAGGGTTGAAAAGCAGGAAGCAGGCCGGCCACCTACTTTTCTGAAGATGGCAGGCCGGCCACCCCACTGGTCGGCCAGCCACTCCACATGGCCGGCCGGCCATGGCCAAAAATGAACTGAACAATTAATGGCCGGCCACTACACCTTGGTGTCCTCCCAGGTGTGTAGAACAAGGCTCTAAGGTTGGAATTGGGCAACTCTGAAGCAGGAGTCACAACATTCAACTTGAAAGAGAGGCTCAAAAATGAAATTCACAATTACTGGCCGGCCATCCCTTTTTAGGGTCCTCCCATGTGCCCTCAACACAGATATGTAGCTTTGGTTGGAAGAAAATGGGCCTAGGGTGTTCAACATTAGCCCGGAAGTGAGCAAAACAAGCGCCGGAAGAGCATAACTGATTATCTGGGATAATTGCTGGCCTCCCACCCTCCAGTGATCTTCCTGGTGCTAAAACAAAGGTACCTGCCAAATTTGAACAAAAACTAATGCAAAATGAATGCCCGGGGCCCAAACCGCGAGGTTCGGGGCCCGAAAACCGGCTGTAAGCACCGAAAGTGGCATTCAGCCACGAAGTGGGTATCTGAGACCCCAGTGTTCCTCGGTATGATAAAACAGAGGCACTTGCCAAAATTGAACAGAAATCGATGCGAAATGAATGCTCGGGGGCCAAACCGCGAGGTTGGGGGCCCAAAAAACCGGCTACAAGCACCGAAAGTGGCATTCAGCCACGAAGTGGGTATCTAAGACCCTAGTGTCCCTCGTTAGGATAAAACAGAGGCACTTGCCAAGAACCGGAGAAATCGGAGACGGTTGGGCAGTCCCGAACCGAGGCACATGGCCTCACGGTCCCGAAAACCGGGAACGGGGCTCCGAAATGGGCAAAATGGCCTACGGCCACGAAACGTATCCCACGGCCACTGAGAGATAGTCTGCTAGACCTCTCCCTCCCTTCAGGAAAGAAAACAGAGAAAACCGAGTCTGGTTCGCAAACCGAGACAAGGCACAAAAGAGAGTTCGGAAGTCTGGAGGCCGGGCGCACGGCCGCGACTCTGAGACTTCTGAACGAGCACAGTATGCAACATCACCGAGCGCTCAATCGGTAACGTCTGAGTCTTAAGGTCGGTCAAAAATGGGGTGTCTACAGTTGCCCCTCTTTGACAGAACTCGGAAGTCACAAGTGACGGGAGTGAATGTCAAAGCCCAGAGACGACCCATTTTTGACAAGGCCGAAGACTTAGACAATCATACAAGATGAACAGAAATGCGTGCCCGCAGGCGTGCCCGCAGGCGTGCCCGCAGGCAGGGGGGGCAAAATGCAAAGCGACATGCACAGAGCCAAATGATCATGCAAATGCAGCAAGCTGTAATGAGGCAAGTATTCGCAAATAGATGCAACAATTTTAAGCAAGAATGCAAAGCAACAACTACATTTCATGCAGTTAGGAATGCGGAGAATTATTCAATTCTCGTCGCGTCTCACACGGAGAAGATACGATACCTGCGCGATTCGTCTGGTCGCACCAGCCTCGAATGAGCTGTACATATAATATCGTGCCTGCAAAAGAGAGAAATTCAACAAGAACAATATGCTAACAACATATATTCAATGTAATTCCTATGGTTCCGAAAGTTTGACACACGCAGTGCCGGCGGATGAATGCATCACAATGCGAAAAAGGAACGGGCGTGACAACGCATGCACAAGCATAGAGATATGGTACACCAAGAAATCATGCATGACAATGCAAAATGTTGATTAAAATGCAAGTTATACGCACAACAATGCAAAACGAGCATAAATCAGGGCGTCCGTCGATTGCGAAATAATGAGCAAGAAAACGCGCATTTCGGCGAAGGCAACTCGATCACGGCCTCGATTTCACTTCCCGGAGAGGTTACAACATGTTCAAAAAGGATACACCTTGATTTTGATGAATAATGATGGGACACATATCAGAAATTGCAGCTAAAGTTCCAACGGAGCAATTTCGCGCCAGAAAGTGCACTTTTCTTGAACTTTTTCGGGTCCCGGGAACTCCGATCTTCCTCAAAATTTGCAGAGAGGTAGGGGAGGGGGTGGGGAACATGGCCGGCCGGCCCATTGCCCTAGGAGAGGTCACCGGCCAAGGGGGAAAAAGCTAATGGCCGGCCAGCCAGGAAAGGTGGCCGGCCGGCCACCTGTCTAAAAGAGGGGCATTTTGGTCATTTTTCTCATTTCTATATATACACACCTCCAATGCAATCCGAAATCACTCCCCCAAGTGTGAAATTCTCTCCTCTTGCTCTCTAAGCGATTTTCTTGCTCAGATCTGCATTTTATACGCGCCCCTCGGCCTTCCACGCAAGTTGTTTCTGCGAAATCCTTCAGTTTTAAGCACTTTGAGCCGACTAAAATTTGATTTCGGAGCTTCTTTTCTCATTTTCACCACTTGAGGTAAATTTGTCTCAATATTTGGAAAATTTTCCCGGGAATTGACTTTTGTTGACTTTTTGTTCCCCGAGAGTTGACTTTTGTTGACTTTTTCCAATTTTTGCTCATTTTTGCTCATTTTTGCTCCTTTTTGCAGATTTCTCGAAATGGCGGGCAATTTCCCTCACGGCGGAGGTTTTCCTGGTGCCGGAGACGATTTTGACATTATGGCATTACCCCCGAGGGTCCGGCCTTTTATCCCCGATCGATACGCTCCGCCGGCACATAGGCTTCCGCGGGCAGTTTTTCGTCATTTCACCGATTTCAACGATCGGGTACCCGGGGATCTTCTGTTGCGAGAGCCGGAGCAGCACCTCTCCCATGAGGCACGAGAGGTATTTTACTTCATTTTCTGTAATTTCCGTGCACTTTGTAGTTTTGCCATGCTTAAACACACAGCTTTAGCTTATGACATAGTACTTTGTCTGCATTCTGAATATGCAACTCAAACACTTGAATTGCTGAACTCACTGCTCACTGACTGATTGATTGTGAACACACGGCACACATTAGTTAAGCATTGAACACACGGCTCAAACACTGATTTGTCGAACACACAGCCCGAATTTGAAGATGAACACACAGCACACACCGATTACAAGTAGAACACACAGTCCTAAACTCTGATTTTGTGAACGCACAGTCCAAGTTGATGGTGAACACACAGCCCACACTAATTAGGATTGAACACACAGCCCAAAACATAGATTTACTGAACACGCAGCCCAGATAGATATAAAGTGAACACGCAGCCCACTGATTAATGATTTGAATACGCGGCCCAAAACACCAATTTACAGAACACGCAGCCCAGGTAGAAATAAAGTGAACACGCAGCCCACTGTTTAATGATTTGAACACGCAGCCCAAAACACCAATTTACTGAACACGCAGCCCAGATTTAGTGAACACGCAGCCCACAGATTAATGATTTGAACACGCAGCCCAAACCAAATACTGAACACGCAGCCCAGGTAGAAATAAAGTGAACACGCAGCCCACTGTTTAATGATTTGAACACGCAGCCCAAAACACCAATTTACTGAACACGCAGCCCAGATTTAGTGAACACGC
>JAPPVO010006077.1:0-10206 GCA_030407325.1 Camellia japonica | reverse complement strand
ATGGGATGGACTCTTCACGCCAGTGACTCCACTTATTGGGTTCAGACTCAATTTAAAACAATTTGTTGCGTAAGGTTAGATAAGTGCGAAGGTCAAATAGACTGTTCTTCAACAGCAGAAGAGAAGCGCGAACATTGGCTGAGTTTGATACTGCAATGAATCGCAGCAGCAAACCCACCCGTGCAGGAGGTAGGACATCCAAAAAATGGGGGAAAACGTTAGCCTCCAAGTCGTCGAAGTAGATCACCCTGAAAGGAAAAGTAGCAACGGGGAAGCTCCCCACAACCACGACCGAGAAATGAGGCTAACGTGACGCCACGACCGTTGAGTTTTGCGATTTTTGTGGGGAACAAACTGATGACGGAGGTGGACTCCATTGTCAACGACCCAAATGTAGCGGTCGAGTTTGCTCGACAGATTTTTCCACTGGAAGTCCAGCAGTCGATGGCTGGTCGACAGGATTTCAAAGTATTTCGAGAGGGTATCCACGGGGCGGTGAAAGGGCTATATAACGCTTATGAGGTCGGCATGCACCTACGCGCCATACAGAGAGAATAAAGAAAAAGGATGAATGAATTCGGAACTTAGACCCTCGCGCGGAGAAGGCCGAGCATGAGCTTAGGGAACTTAGCAAGGCTCAAACCACTGAGCCGCGTGCGGCAAGTCAATCTGACCCGGTCGTGGAGGAGAGAGTGACCCAACGGCTGTTAAGTCACACGATAGCCGATCGGGATACGGCAAACATGTTTGTCGTGGAAAATGCAAGGATCGTGGGTTATGAAAAAGGCTTCCACGACGACCGAAGAGTCGAGATAGACAAGACCAAGGAGAACCTCGCAGAGCAGGTGTGCCGATGTGAGAATCAGGGCTTTAAGCATGGGTGGATTAGGCTCTCCAAGCCTCAAAGGCACTCCAAGGAGCAGGAGTTGAATCGATGTCACCATTATATCATCGTCATGACTTTCCTTTTGAAGTTTTCGAAATTGAGAAGAGTGATGACGAGGGCGATGCCGAATAGAACTAAACATATATTGTAAACGTTCCAACACAGATTAGGCGTCAACTATGTATCTATTGGATAATTTAATAAAATATTTTATTTTAAATGTTTGTGTTTGATTTTGAATGTTTACATGCATGATTGGGCATCTCGTTTCGAATGTTTCCATATTTTAATTTTGTTTATGTGATTGCGCCGGCCCAACTTATTCAAGCATTTCATTTTCAATGTTTGTATGCTTTTAAAATGTAAACAGTTTTTGCCAGCTCAGCTTAACAAAACATTCCACTTTGAATATTTATATGCCTTAACCTTCGTCGTGAAGGGCACTCTGACTCCGGAGTCTTAATCGGCCCAAAACGTGTTATGTACGACTGGGGCTCTAGATTCGGAGGCTTTATTTGGCCAATCGTGTTACACACGAAGGGCGCTCCGAATCTGGAGCTTAATCGGCCGAAGGGTGTCATGTGCTAATGGGGCTCCGAATTCGAAGACTTAATTTGGCCAATCGTGATATCCACTAAGGGCGCTCCGAGTCCGGAGGCTTAATCGGCCCAACGGTCTCATTCACCGATGGGGCTCCGAATCCGAAGAATTAATTTGGCCAATCGTGATATCCACGAAGGGTGCTCCGAATCCGAAGGCTTAGTCAGCCCAAAAGTGTCATTCACCGATGGGGCTTCGAATCCGGAGACTTAATTTGGCCAATCGTGATATCCACGAAGGGCGCTCCAAATCCGGAGGCTTTAATCGGGCCAAAGGTGCCATGCGCCGATGGGGCTCCGAATCCAGAGACTTAATTTGGCCAATCGTGATATCCACAAAGGGCGCTCTGAATCCGGAGGCTTAATCGGCCCAAGGGTGTCATTCACCGATGGGGCTCCGAATCCGGAGACTTAATTTGGCCAATTGTGATATCTACGAAGGGTGCTCCGAATCCGGAGGCTTAATCTGCCCAAGGGTGTCATTCATCGATGGGGCTCCTAATCCGGAGGCTTAATTTGGCCAATCGTGATATCCACGAAGGGCGCTCCGAATCCGGAGGCTTAGTCGGCCCAAAGCTGTCATTCACCGATGGGGCTCTGAATCTAGAGACTTAATTTGACCAATCGTGATATCCACGAAGGGCGCTCCGAATCTGGAGGCTTTAATCGGCCCAAAGGTGTCATGCGCTGATGGGGCTCCAAATCCGGAGACTTAATTTGGCCAATCGTGATATCCACGAAGGGCACTTCGAATCCAGAGGCTTAGTCAGCCCAAAGGTGTCATTCACCGATGGGGCTCCGAATCTGCAGACTTAATTTGGCCAATCGTGATATCTACGAAGGGCGCTCCGAATCCAGAGGCTTTAATCAGCCCAAAAGTGTCATGCGCCGATGGGGCTCCGAATCCGGAGACTTAATTTGGCCAATCGTGATATCCACGAAGGACACTCCGAATCCGGAGGCTTAGTCGGCCCAAAGGTGTCATTCACCGATGGGGCACCAAATCCGGAGACTTAATTTGGCCAATCGTGATATCCATGAAGGCCGCTCCGAATCCGGATACTTTAATCGGCCCAAAGGTGTCATGCACCGATGGGGCTCCAAATCCGGAGACTTAATTTGGCCAATCGTGATATCCAAGAAGGGCGCTCCAAATCCGGAGGCTTAGTCAGCCCAAAGGTGTCATTCACCGAGGGAGCTCCGAATCTGGAGACTTAATTTGGCCAATCATGATATCTACGAAGGGCGCTTTGAATCCGGAGGCTTTAATCGGCCCAAAAGTGTCATGCGCCAATGGGGCTCTGAATCCGGAGACTTAATTGGCCAATCGTGATATCCACAAAGGGCGCTCTAAAACCAGAGGCTTAGTCGGCGCAGAGGTGTCATTCACCGATGGGGCTCCGAATTCAGAGACTTAGTTTGGCCAATCGTGATATCCACGAAGGGCGCTCTGAATCCGGAGGCTTTTATCAGCCTAAAGGTGTCATGTGCCGATGGAGCTCCGAATTTGGAGACTTAGTTTGGAAAATCGTGATATCCACGAAGGGCGTTCCGAATTCGAAGGCTTTAATCGGCCCAAAGGTGTCATGTACCGATAGGGCTCCGAATCCGAAGACTTAATTTGGCCAATCGTGATATCCACGAAGGGTGCTCCAAATTCGGAGGCTTTGTCAGCCCAAAGGTGTCCTTCACCGATGGGGCTCCGAATCTAGAGACTTAATTTGGCCAATCGTGATAGCCACGAAGGGCGCTCGGAATCCAGAGGCTTTAATCGACCTAAAGGTGTCATGCGCCGATGGGGCTTCGAATCCGGAGACTTAATTTGGCCAATCGTGATATCCACAAAGGGCACTCCAAATTCAGAGGCTTAGTCGGCCCAAAGGTGTCATTCACCGATGGGGCTCTGAATCTGGAGACTTAATTTGGCCAATCATGATATCCACGAAGGGCGCTCTGAATTCGGAGGATTTAATCGGCCCAAAGGTGTCATGCGCCGATGGGGCTCCGAATCTGGAGACTTTTGAACTGAATTGTGCGATGAGGAAATGGGAGACTTTGCATTGCAAGAGTGAAATATGTACATGGTGAACCATTCAAAACTGGTATCATTCCCCACAGGTCGAGTTTAATGATAAAATTTACGCAAGTGCGTTAAATTCGAAGGCCGTGGTAGGCTCCTTCCAGACATGTCTTTGAGTCAATATGCCCCTACTCTAGCGATCGAATCGACCTGATATGGGCCGTCCCAATTGGGACCCAATTTTCCATCAGCTGATTTTCTGGCAGCTGGGAGTATTTTCCTCAGGACCAACTCTCCTAGTGTGTAGCGGCGCAGCTAAATACGTTGATTATACAACTTAGCAAGCTCTTGCCGGTACCATGCCATGGACGCAAGGGCACGGTCTCTTCGTTCTTCAATTAGAGTCAAATCCAAGGCCATCATCAGGTCGTTTTGGCCCATGTCAACAACTTTCGACTTCAAGGTTGGAAGGCCGATCTCCAGGGGTATAATCGCTTGGGTTCCAAAGCATAAAGCAAACGGCGTTTCCCTAGTGGATCGCCTCGGCGTAGTTCGATGAGCCCACAACACACTCAAAATTCTTCTACCCATTTGCCTTTAGCTTTCTCCAGCCTCTTCTTGATGCCGTCCAAGATGGATTTGTTAGAGGCTTCAGCTTGACCATTGCTTTGTGGGTAAGCCGGCGTGGAAACGTAAGGCCGGATATCGTACTTGCTGCACAGATCTCAGTAGACGCCGCAATAAAATTGGGTGCCGTTGTCTGAGATAAGTGCTCTTGGAATGCCGAATCGTGTTATGATATTTCTCAGTACAGAGTGCTTAACATCAGCATCTCGAATGTGCGTTAATGCCTCTGCTTCGACCCATTTTGTGAAGTAATCTGTCACGATAATCAATTATCGTTTGTTCCCTGGGGCCCTTGGCAATGGTCCGACGATGTCAAGTCCCCATTGGGCGAACGACCAAGGACTAGTTATGGAGCTTAGCTCTTCTGCAGGCAGGTGGGTCAAGGAAGAGAACTTCTGGCACTGTTCACACTTTTTCACGTAACATTCGGCATCGGCTCTCATTGTTGGCCAGTAATATCCCTGTGTCACAGCTCGATGAGCCAAAGAGCGCCCGCCAGAATGGGCGCCACAACTGCCTTCATGTATTTCAGTCAGAAGCTCTTCGACTTTGTCTGGATGCACGCATTCCAAATATGGGCCAGAAAGGGATTTTTATAAAGCTTTCCTTGTGAATCTAAGTAGTGTCGCAGGGCTTTGTTTCGCAGCTTTTGTGCTTGTTTCTTGTCCTCTAGGAGCTATTCGGAAGACAAGAATACAGCAATGGGATCCATTCAACTCGGTCCAGATTCTATGACATTGACTTGGATTTCCTTCGAAGGGCCAATGCTCGGCTCCGGGATGAAACCTACTTCGATAGTCCGTTTAATCTCTGAGTTAATGGCGGAGGCTAGGCAAGCCAGGGCATCTGCATGTGTGTCCTGATCACGTGTTATCTGATTCAATTCATGATGGTCAAATTTTGCCAGCAAGGAGTTAGTCATTTTCATGTAAGCCGCCATACGGTCTTTTCTTGCCATGTACTCCCCTTTTAGCTGATTGAGCACCAGTTTTGAATCGCAAAATACAAGCAAACGCCGAGCACCCAGAAGATGTGCATTTCGCAAACCGGTTAGAAGGGCTTCGTATTCGGCTTCGTTAATTGAAGCTTCAAAGCCGAGCTTGACGGCCTGCTCAATTATTGCGCCGTCGGGAGCCATGATTACTACTCTGGCTCCACTGCCCCGCTGATTGGATGATCCACCACAGCACAATTGCCAAACGTCCCCAACATAAATTCTCCAGTTCGGCTTCGGTCGAATTTCATCAGACTTGAAATCGGCAAGACCCCCAGTGAATTCGGTAACAAAGCCAGCAAGCACTTGTCCCTTGATTGAGGTTCTAGGTAGAAACTGAATATCGTACTGGCCGAGTTCAAGAGCCCACTTTGAAACACGTCATGATGCTTCTGCACTACGTAGTATTGAGCGGAGGGGATAATCTGTTAGCACCCCGATGCTATATCCCTGGAAGTAATGCATCAGTTTTCTCGTCGCCATGACTAGGGCTAGGATGAGTTTTTCCAGCTAAAGGTAGTGTAATGACCCCAAAAGTCATCCTTATTGAATTAGGGATTAATGTGTTTTAATTCAACTATATCTATTAGAATTGAGAATGTTTTTATCTATTTTGGGGTATTGATTGAGGTGGTGGTGTGATGGTAAAGTAAGATTGGACCAAAGAATATAATTCGGATAGTTATTCTGCGATCAGCCATCACTCATTTGCCCTTTTATTTTTCTACACATTGAATTTGAATGTGAGGTTAGAACCATTGGAAAGATTATTTTCGGGGCTTCAATGTGGACACAAGAATGACCTAGAACAGAGTCCCGATGAGGGAGTTATACCCGTTTGAAGTTTTCACATCTGTGCTGGAAGCAGAGCCGCACGTGCGGGGAATAGCGCCGCACGTGCAGGCTATGCGGGACAGCAGCTCAAAAACGAGATTTTTGGCCCATTTCTTACATTTTCTTTTCCTCTCTTCTTCTCCCCTCTTCCATGTCCGTAACCCTAACTCCCAAAACCTTGATTTCCTCCACTTTTCTCAACAAGGCCACCATGGATCTTGCATCAAGGATGGAGAACAAGAAAGGGTCAACATTTTCAACCGATTGAAATTCGAATTTGTGGAGGATTCTTCTCAAAGCTTGCTTTTCTTGCTTGGATCTTGAGGTAGGAGTCCTTATTCCCTTTCAATATTTGCATTTATGGATTGATTTATGGTATTTTGAGTATATAAATACAAAATCTATAGTTTTGAACATATTATGTCCAACTTGAGATTGGGGGATTTCGGGTTTATAAGGTTGGGGATGTAATTGCTGGGTTAAGGTGATGGATTATGAACTTTAGACTTGTACTCAATGAGGAAATTGGAACAAAAAATAATGGGTTAAGAAATTTGGATTTTTCTTGAAATTTCTAGGTTTTTCTTGAAACCCTAGGTTGATTAATGATGATAACTAATGAATTGGCCCAAATTGAAGGTAGAGTAATGAAATTGAGGTATTGAATTATTTGTGTTGAAGTTTAATTGGAATTTGGAAAGGTTTGAAAATTATGTTTAAAATTTGCGAATGAACTATGTTATGAACATTGTCATTCATGCTTTAATGTAAAGGAAAAATTGGGGAAATAATTTATTAAGGATATGGATGACATGAACTCGGCTGTGAATTGTGGAAATGGGATTTAAGAATTCCTCTTGAATTATGTTGAATTATGTTTAATGATGTTGAGTTGAATCATGTTGTTTATGTTGAATTGTGTCGATTATGTGAGATGGTATTGACTATGTTGAGTTTAATTTTTGTGACCTAAAATGTGGTGTTTTCCGAAATGGGTTTAATCCCAAATTATTTTGCTAAATACTTGTGGGCTTGCTTAGTTAATAAAATCAAGAGAATGATTTAATGGAGTTTCTTTATGGAGATAGGAAATGTTTGGTTTTGGTGAAAACCCTAGACATTCAGGGATTTTTGAAAAAATGTGGAAGATGTCCATACAATTCCTTTCTATCTTGAAATCGAAGTGATTGATTATAAATTTCATACTGTGTTTGCAAGAATGGTGATCTTCTATTTATATATATATTGAGATGGAGGAAATTGTGGTATAAATGGATGCTTAATGGTAGGCTTGTGAAGAATAATGAAGAAGAAAAAAAAAAAAAAAAAAAAAAAAAAAAACTAATGATCAAGTTATATATGTGTACAGGGCACACTTCAGGAGGGACAAACACCCGTTGTAGCACTGTGAGTAGTAGTACTTTGATGTTCCTTTAACTGTTTATCGTTATTGATGTTAAATCTTCGTCGTAAGAATTATGTTGACATAAATGTTATGTATGCTATGTGAGAAACACTGTCACATTATGGAAACTTCAAAAGAGTTTATGAAGTTATGTATGTTATGTGAGAAACATTATGAAATTATGAAAACATCAAAAGAACTTGTGAAGATCAAACCTATGTGGCCAAGGGCCGACTTGTGACTTATGAAGCTATGAGGCCAAGGGCCAAACTTGTGAATCCAAAGGGCCGAAGGCCGATGTGATAAGTTGTAAATCTATGAAACCCAAAGGCTATTGTGAATGTGTGAACCCCTCAGGCCAAGGGCCGAACTGTGAAATTGTGAAACCAATAAAGTCATCTATAATCTAATGAAAATGTACTTACTTTTCGTTACTAATTATCAGGAATGTCCTGTTAACTTTACGTTAATTATGTCAACTCATGGGAATGATGTAATGGTTACCATTAGGACTCTGTTAATTACAAGGCAAGGCAACTATGTTAATGTGGTGAAGTGGATTGGAAATACTCTTCAGATCCTGGTAGACGCTAATGATCCTCTGCTAGTCACCTGCAAAGACACAAATACTCCGGTCGGGGGTGCCGGAATTAGCACTCCGACGGACAAGTCAGTTTTCCTCAAGAAAGCTTGTTTACTAAGTTTTCAGAAGTGATTTTTACATACCTTTTCTAGTTCGTTGTCACTATATTTATACTTGTTTTTTTTTATGATCCTTGGGACCAGAGCCTACTTTTTCAATCATTATTATTTTTTTCCATTATTCGGCTCTAGGGATCCTTCCCTATTCGGCCCCCATGTCTATGCGGGATGTGTGCCGAATAGAGCCTAGCTTCTAAAATATACCTCCTCCATCCTTGCCATTTATTCGGCCACCACAATTGCCCCCCGAACTCCCTGTTGACGGCAGTCAATCGGCGTGTTTGGTTCAAAATTTGAGGAGTTTAGCGTCAGGCGGCTTCGCGCGCCCCAATATGTCAGGAAGCACGCGCCTTTTGCTCATCATTGCACTTTCCCGCTCTACTCATGTATACCTCAGCATTTATTCCGATTTGAAACTTTGGCCCTTTCGGATTCATATTTCGTCGATCTTTTTGAGACTTTTGGATTGCCAGTGCATATCCCTCCGTGACTCGCGTTCTGCAACTTCTCCCGCCTTCCTTTGTCTCATCTGTTCTTCGTAACTTTTCTTATCCCTTCTTTGTAATCCTATTTTTCTGTTTGCTATTTTAGCTTCGGCGAATACTTAGCTCCTTGCTAGGATGGCCAAACATTTGAAAGACCTCCTTTCTGAGGATCGCATCTCCGGCTTCTGGCAGCATTTTTCTATTCCTGACGACGTCCATTTATCCCTTGTAACGGACAGTGCTCTTGACATGGAGAGGGAAGATCAGAGATCGTATTCCCTCTTTTATCCATTGCAGAGGGCGGTGTCCGTTTTCCCCTACACCCACTCCTTAGGGCCGTTCTCCGGTATTGGGGTTTGATTCCCTCTCAACCCAACGTAAATTTCTTTCGAATCATTATGGGGGTCTTAGAGTTGAACCGACGCCTTAGGATTAACCTTGGGGTTCCGGCCATTCGGCATTGTTATGCCTTAGCCAAATCCTCCGGTCGGCTGGGGCGATATTTTCTCAGGGCCAAAGATACCGACCATCACTTGGTGACTATGCTTGCCAGTTCTGGCAAACGGGTTGACGACGTGATGGTCAACGTTCGAGGTAATTGGGAGTTCGCTGAAGGAGAGGATCGCCTGGACCCTGTTCCCAGACATAAGGGCGACCCAGTTGCCAGCAATGTCCTATTTGTTGGTCTATCTCTTATTCGGCTCTTTTCTCTAAATCGTTTTTCATTTTCTGCAGGTAATAGGTTGAAGAAAATTCTGACTTCGGTTGACGACGCGGTTCTTGGGGAAGTCAAGACTACACTCAGGTATTTCGGCCGTCCAAACAGTACAACGACAGGGGAGAGCCGCCCATATTCTCCTTCGGTACGAACCCACTTATACTACTTTCTCGGCCGCAGATAACATTCCGATTCCAGTCGGCGATCAACAGCTCTCGGCGCTTATCTTCCCCAGCTTCAAAAACCTTAGGCAGATCGGTCTCGTAGCTCCTGATTCGGGAGAAGACGCCGAGCCCAGCGTTGAGGTGGTCGCCGATCCGGAGGGGGGGTCTACTGAGAGAATAGTAGAAGGCGACGAGGCTATACGCTCGGCATTTGAGGCCACCGAGCCATCCGCCTCAGGACGAACAGATTTCTCTTCCGGGGATATTTTTGCAAATTTGGGGGATCTACCCGGCGATTTCTTTGAGGGTATGGCGAAGGAAAGCCTAACGCAGATGGCCCGCAAAAGAAATGCGGAGCGCATGGCCGCCCGAAAGAAGGCTGAATGTGCCGCATCAGATCCCAGCTCGATCAAGCCGTCCGTACCCGTTTCGGAGGAGATAGTGGTTGTTGCGTCCGATACGGAAAAAGAGGGTGGAGAACAAATTGATGGGAAACGGCCGATTCCGGAGCAAGGCCAAAAACGCGGTGCCGAGGGGGAAGCGAGTTCAGAAGCTGGCTCTGGTAGCAAACGGCCTCGGCTTGAAGAAACGGACGCGATCGCTCCGTTCGTTATTCAGCCAAAAATCAGGGATATGCCGATTTTATCCGACGCTTCAGCCGTCGAGGATCCGGCCGTGGCTCTGAGC
The DNA here is from genome assembly GCA_030407325.1 of Camellia japonica. Taxonomy (NCBI): domain Eukaryota; kingdom Viridiplantae; phylum Streptophyta; class Magnoliopsida; order Ericales; family Theaceae; genus Camellia; species Camellia japonica. The sequence goes on along the minus strand of JAPPVO010006077.1, from coordinate 85 downwards.
TTGGCGGCTTCGATTTCTCTGCCGGCTGACAACAAAGCCTTCGGTGCTGTGCCTGACATTATGGCCGTTGCCCTAACTGCTCAAT